>APFE030735025.1:29992-101971 GCA_000404065.3 Pinus taeda | reverse complement strand
TGTACTTATGGATCCAGTCTGAAAATTGATGAAACGTGGTCCCTGAAGAAAAGAAGGTTGCAGCCTTATGTAGGTCAGTGCCTACGTACTAGTATATCCGCTAGTACAAGAGCTAAGGGGGTTGTAGCTCCCTTCCAGAAGTAGCTGGAAAACGAGAGAGGGTTGTAGCCCTCTGCAGGTTGTAGCCTGCGTGCTGGTAAAGGACCGCACCAGTACATTGTAAAAGAAGTTTCTTATTAAAGGAAGAAAGAGACGAATTGCAGCAGGTGGTTTTCACCCACATTGGGTTTCGAACTTATATCATGGTGTTCATGTGTGCTTCCTATGTGTGATGATCTGTACTGTTTTTCTACACCTGTTTACTATTAATGTGGTTAATAATGTTCTGATGCATTTACTGAAGATAAGCTAACTGAATCATAAGATTGCTGCATATACGCTTGTTGCATTTAATACAGTCGCGTATATACGCGTATACCCTTAACTGAAGTCGCGTATATTAATCTGAGTGTGAAAATGAAAAAGTATCTGATTTGCTAATACTGATTCACCCCCCCCTCTCAGTATTATATCCAACATTCTTCTCTTCTTCCTTTATTGATTCAGATAGGTCTAAGGTTAGATCAATGAAATAAGTTCACAAAAATCCAAAATTACAAGATCAAAAGCTTACATCTATTTCTAGGGTTTTGGGTTATAGTCATTGGCTCGTCAAGGGATAAATTTGACTATAATCACTAGATTGTAGGCTCAAGGGAGCAACTAAAAGCCTTCAGTAACTCACATAGATCCTCCTCCCATTGACTAGAAAGTTGGACTGAAATTTGACCGTTGACCATAGAAAGGCAAAGTTATCTTTGATGTATTGATGTTGGAAACATTTTTTTGAATGTTATTGGGTTATTTTTCTGAATGATATTGTATTGGGTTCATTGTGCTCTCTGTTGAACATTTTTGTGACAATATAATAGATGAAGAATTTCAAAGGGTTTTCCCCCTTGTGGGGTTTTCCTTAGTCTTTAACCAAACCTAGTGTCTCTTGTTGATATGTTGATTATCTCCTTTGTCATTGCATTTATTTTTGTATCTTCAATTACTGTTGATAATTGGAAATATTAATTTTTATTGGAAAGATTGCTAATTGAAGTATTGATTTTGGATAAAGTAATTGATACAACATAGAACAATCTAAAAATTTATCGTGGTATCAGAGCTAACATTCAATGCAATATATATATATATATATAGATGAACATATCATCGCTGACGAAGGCATTCCCATACTCAGATCAAAACTGACTAAAGAACCAACTAAACTGTTCTGATACAGGAATGATTTTGTAATACATCACAAGTATAGACATATGTAGACACAGTATGGGTGCAACCATCTATTTATGAATAGTCCACTGTATAATGATTAACAAAATTCCTTTCGCCTGATGGGAACAATCCAGGGTCTTGTTCTTTCTCGAACTATATATTCTATCCATGTGATGATGGTTCGAGTCGAACATGGTAGAAACCACTTGATTACCAGTCAATGATGTAAAATGTTAACAAGTGTGAGAGAAACCACCAGTAATGTCAATGGCTCTCAAAGTACTCAGTACAATCCACGAAATGTGAATAAATGAGTTGATGTCGAACATGTCACAAAATCCTTTGATCGAAGGTCAATGATGTAACCTGTCGTTGAAGGCGAGAAACCTGCCATTGAGGCATGCAGATTCCAAGGTATTAACGATTTCTAGATCATCTTTCTAGATAATGAGATGAAGTTGATAGAAAGTGATCCGTCATAGGCAAGCCCACGACACGAAATCATAGATCAAGTTTGAAGAAATATATTTGGCAAGGACTAACTCAGGGATGGTCAAAGATGGATGACATATATTTTGCAGATGAATGGTTTATTTGAACTAACCTCTTGAACACATAACGACACTGCAAATGGCTTGGTGACAATTGACCCAAAGCTAATACCTAGAAACCGATTGAAGACTTTCAATATGGTTTGATTAATTGTTAAGCAAAGGATTTCCCAACCCAGGTGAACAAAAAGTGTCGTGTTCAAGAGTGGTTAACTTCTTTTCTAAAGAAAAAGTATAACAAACAGGTTCATTTTTCTCTCTTTTCCCCCACCATTTCTGGCAAGTACCTCTTTATTTTTGACAAGCTTGAGGAGGATAACATTTGCTTGATTATAAGCTCATCCTTCAGATGAGTCAACTTAGTTTAAAAATTCACCCTAAGAAGGAGTGGTCTGTTCCTATTTGAAATGGACAGTCCTTTACTTTAATTTTAACGAGCAGTATAGGAGAAATCGGTGTTTTTCAATTTTAGGGATCAGAAGAAAAACTTTAAGAAAACCATGGTTGTCATTTTTCGTAAATTTGTGTCCCAAGCCCGTAAAAAGTATAAAATAATACTTGAGAGAACCGCTTGACCATTACGATCAAGGAGTACTTTTCATAATTAGTGCCTTCAATATGAAAAAGTAAAAAAGCGATCGAAAACACGTCATTTTATTACCAATATCGAACTTGAAACGACAAAAGTCCGACAATCTTTTCATGTTTATACGGTTAGAAAAGAGCTGTAAGTGGACCATCCATTTAATTCCGTTTTAACAAGTTTAAAAAGAAAAACTCAGCAATATTTTCATATTTTACGAGTCAAAAAAGAGCTTAAAGAGGATTCCTTGTTTCACTTTTTCGTAAATTTTGAAAGAGTCTGTAAAAGTGAAAAAGTATGCTCTTCATTGAAAATGATCAATTCTCCCTGAAAACCCAATATTCTACACAAAAACTCAAAACATTACTCATATCTGTTTAAAATAAATAAATATGCATCAAAAGTGACCTTTTTAAAGTGAAAAATAAACAAATTAAAAATTCATTTATTCAAAAAAGCTTATAAAAAGGGCTTGTGTAAATTTATTTTTACCGTTTGACTTTAGAGTGAAAAGTAAGAGCTTTTGGTAAGAAACTTCCTGTGAAGATTGCGGAAAATCTGACCATTGGAATCGAGAATTGTCTTGTCCAAGTAATCCACATTATCCCTATTTTTTATTTCAACCGTTTAATTTTCGTTCTAGGGCTTTAAAATTATTTTTTTAAGGAAAACATTGGTTAAAAAATTGCCCGTGGGGGGTCTGTAGGCACAACATGTGGCCCCTGCGAACCCCAACTTTTTCGTATACAGGAAAAAGTCGAGGTCCTGCACCTGCTCTTAAGGGAAAGTTCGAACCTATGCACTGTCTCTAATTAGCGGGTGCAGACCCCGCGAAATACATTTCAAAACCCTAAATTTTTTCATTTCCGCCCAAAGATTTTGAAATTACAATGTTCTAATCCACCTTTTTTGCAGTGTAGGTACACAAAATGCTTGTTTGGCGGGAACGGGAACACGAATATGTGGACCAAGCCGCATTACTCCATCCACCTTCAATACAGGCATTAAGAGCATGCAGACTATTGAAATTCTAGGCCATACCCGGCATGAGGGCTCAGGTTGACTTTCTGCAATGGTTGGTTGACAGGTGGAGCACACAGGACCAGTGTTTCATAATTGGTGGCCACCGGCTTGAAATCGAGCCAAAGGACATTTATTTCTTGACTGGTTTACCAAAGAGAGGTGAAGAATTATCTCTATTCGGGACTAGGCCAGGTGGCCAGTCTGTCGCTAGTCTCCGACTAGAGTTTTGTAATGTCCAAACTGCAGACAAATGGATAGATGTTAAGACCATCTCCCATCCTGAACTTAAAGTGATCACATTTACTGTCACCAGACTATGTGGGAGCACAACATTGCATCTAGCTACCGGTTCCCAAATGCACATGGCAGTAGACTGCTTCCGAGGCACCATCTTCAACTGGTGCGATGTCGTGTTGGCGAATGTGAAAGGCCAACTGACTAGGACAAAGAATGGACAACTAAAGAACTTTGGGTATGGTTACTTAGTTGTGAGCTTTGGCCTAGAGAGGGTACCGATGTTGGTCCCACAACAACTTTCCGTTGAGGCTGGACTTCCTCGAGATCCTAGGATTATGCACTGGGTTGTAGTCATGGCTCGTCATCTTGAGGAGGGTACAGAGGTTGTCCAATTTCCACTTGAGTATTTTCGTTGGTTGGGGAACCAACTTTTCGTGATACAGGACTTTCCATATGTTGGGATGGATTATCGTGGTGATCCAGACATGGCTCTTCCACTAAGAGAGCAATAGGATGATTCAGGTAAAACACCTCTTAGTTTTTGTTGGCTGGATAAATCATTCTTGTGGACAAGACCGATCTCCATAGTATCAACTGATATCTAGCAACAAGCAGGACAAGCAAATCTACTTTTCTCTAAACATATTATGATTCATTAATAAAAACTAAGAGGTGTTTTAGACCCTACCTTAAGTCCAACGCTAGTTTGTGGCAGCCTTGCTCCAACAGCTCCAAAACGTTTCCTTTTAATAACCTGCAATGACAAACAAGCACACATCAAAGAACACCTGCATAGCTAATATAATAAATCATGTTCATCATAGTGATCAAGGAATCTATGAAATAAACCATAAGACACAGCTTATTGAGAAAAATAAACTTGATTGTATTAACTTTGAAATAGAATAACTTTAACAACCTGGTGCCTTGATGCTGTAAGCTCTTCCCAGGTCCAACAGAATCTCCTCTACTTTGACAACCTACTCTCTTCCAAATGAGATCAAAAGGTATGTAATCTCTCCTCTCAAAAGCTCAATTAGGAAGACTAAGTTCGAGTAGCATTTACCCTAAAAAATATTCAACTTTCAACCTCCCAAGTAACCAACCCAATGCTTCATTCTATAGTGCAAGGGAAGGAGGTTATAGGTCCACCATTGAAGGGATAGAGTCCTCCTTCAAAGGGATAAGCTCCTCACATCAAAGGGTTAGCTCCTTAAGGAATGGGATGCATGAATCCTCAAGGAGCGAACTTGCCAGCTCAAGATTCCCTCTAGAAGCTTCTAGAAATTACTCAAAGTGAGTTTTTAAGAATGTACTTGTGCCTTTTTAACTTTTACAGGGGTTCGCACCCATAACACAAAGACAGAGCGGTCAGGTGTGCAGGGGACATGACCAATGGGTGTGGTATCGTAGGTAATGCTAAGAGAAAGTGTGAAACCAGAATTTTAGAGATTTTTAAGGACTTTCTCTTATTTTCAAAGCTTGATATGAAGAACTGAGGTTTAAGACTTGCAAAGGAGGTATGTATGAGTGGTGATAGACTCATATTGATTGCAGAATGTCAAAGTGACAATTTTTGTGTAACAGATTGCCCCCTAAATTGCGAAGTCTGTAATAGATGAGGATGGTTTTGTCATCGAAGAAGAGTGAAGTACTTTATCATTTCAAGGATCTTCTTGTGGATACCCCAGTTGGAACCTGTAAAAACATTCAATGCGATAATATATATATATATATATATATATATATATATATATATATATATATAATATATATATATGAACATATCATCGCTGAGGTAGGAATTCCCATACTCAGATCAACGACTAGAAACTAATCTAAACTGCCTGATACGGAATGATTCGTATACATTCACAAGTATAGACATATAGGTAGACACAGTATGGCCGCAACCATAATGTTTTGAATATCCACTGTATAATGAATAAAAAAATTCCTGTAGCCTGGATGGGTGGAAACTAGATCCAGGGTTTCATTTCTGCTTCCTGAACTAGTACAATTCTATCCATGTGAATGAATGTGTCGAAGTCGAACATGGTAGAAACCACTTGATTACCAGTCAATGATGTAAACTATTAACAAGTGTGAGAGGAACCACCAGTAATGTCAATGGCCCTCAAAGTACTCAGTACAATCCATGAAATGTGAATAGATGAGTCGATGTCGAACACGTCAGAGAATCCTTTGATCGAAGGTCAACGACACAACCTGTCATCAAAGGTGAGAAACCTGCCATTGAGGCATGCAGATTCCAAGGTACTAATGATTTCTAGATCATCTTCCTAGATAATGAGTTGGAGTCGATAGAAAGTGATCTGTCGTAGGCAAGCCCACAACACGAAATCATAGATCAATTTTGAAGAAATATATTTGGCAAGGAATAACTCAGGGATGGTCAAGATGGATGATAGATATTTTGCAAATGAATGGTTTATTTGAACTGACCTCTTGAAAACATAACGACACTGCAGATGGTTTGGTGACAATCGACCCAAAGCTAATACCCAGAAACCAGCTGAAGACTTTCAATATGGTTTGATTAACTATTAGGCAAAGGATTTCCCAACCTTGGTGAATAAAAAGTGTTATGTTCAAGAGTGGTTGACCGCTTTTCTAAACACAAAATATAGCAAACAGGTTCATTTTTCTCTTTTTTCCCCCACCATTTCTAGCAAGTACCTCTTTATTTTTGACAAGCTTGAGGAGGATAACATTTGCTTGATTATAAGCTCATCCTTTGATGAGTCCAACTTAGTTTAAAATTTGAACCCTAATGAAGGAGTGGTCCGTTCCTGTTTGAAATTGAACAGGTCCTTTATTGTTAAATTTTAATGAGTCCAGTATAGGAGAAACTCGGTGTTTTTCAATTTTAGGGAGTCAGAAGAAAAACTTAAGAAAACTCCATGGTTGTCCTTTTTCGTAAATTTGTGTCCCCAAGCTCGAAAAAGTATAAAATAATACTTGAGAGAACCGCTTGACCATTACGATCAAGGATTACTTTTCATAATTAATGTCTTCAATCCGAAAAAGCGATCAAAAACACGTCGTTTTATTACTAGTATCGAACTTGAAATGACAAAAGTCCGGTAATCTTTTCATGTTTATACGATCAGAAAAGAGCTGTAAGTGGATTGTCCTTTTAATTCCGTTTTAATGAGTTTAAAAAGAAAAAACTTGGCAATCTTTTCATATTTTACGAGTTAGAAAAGAGCTTAAAGATGACTCCTATGTTTCGGTTTTTCGTAAATTTTGAAAGAGTCCGAAAAAGTGAAAAAGTATGCTCTTCGTTGAAAATGGTCAATTCTCCCTGAAAACTCAATATTCTGCACAAAAACTCAAAACATTACTCATATTTGTTTAAAATTAATAAAAATGCATCAAAAGTGACCTTTTTAAAGTGAAAAATAAACAAATTAAAAATTCATTTATTCAAAAAAGCTTATAAAAAGGGCTTTTGTAAATTCATTTTTACTGCTTGACTTTAGAGTGAAAAGTAAGAGCTTTTGGTAAGAAAACTTCCTGTGAACATTGCGGAAAATCCGACTGTTGGAATCGAGAACTGTCCTCTCCAGGTAATCCACATCATCCCTATCTTTCATTTCAACCGTTTAATTTTCATTCTAGGGCTTTAGAATTATTTTTTTAAGGAAAAAATTGGTTAAAAAATTGTCCGTGGGGGGTCTGGAAGCGCAGCATGTGGCCCCTGCGAACCCCGACTTTTTCGTATACAGGAAAAAGTCGGGGTCCCGTACCTGCTCTTAAGGGAAAGTGCGAACCTACACACTGTCTCTAATTAGTGGGTGCAGACCCCGTGAAATATGTTTCAAAACCCTAAATTTTTTCATTTCCGCCCAAAGATTTTGAAATTACAATGTTCTAATCCGCCTTTTTTGCAGTGTAGGTATACAAAATGTTTGTTTAGCTAGAATAGGAACATGAAGATGTGGACCAAGCCGCATTACTCCATCCACCTTCAATACAGACATTAAGAGCATGGGGACTATTGAAATTCTGGGCCATACCTGGCATGAGGGCTCAGGTAGACTTTCTGCAATGGTTGGTTGACAGGTGGAGCACACAGGACTAGTGTTTCATAATTGGTGGCCATTGGCTCAAAATCGAGCCAGAGGAAATTTATTTCTTGACTGGTTTACTGAAGAGAGGTGAAGGATTATCTCTATTCAGGACTAGGCTAGGTGGCAATTTTGTTGCTAGTCTCAGACTAGAGTTTTGTAATGTCTAAACTGAAGACAAACGGAAAGATGTTAAGACCATCTCCCGTCCTGAATTTAAAGTGATCGCATTTACTGTCACTAGATTATGCGGGAGCGCAAAATTACATCTAGCTACCAGTTCTCAAATGCGCGTGGCAGTAGACTGCTTCCGAGGCACCGTCTTCAACTGGTGCGATGCCGTGTTGGCGAATGTGAAAGGCCAACTGACTAGGGCAAAGAATGGACAACTAAAGAACTTTGGGTATGGTTACTTAGTTGTGAGCTTTTTCCTAGAGAGTGTACCTATGTTGGTCCCACAACAACTTTTCTTTGAGGCTGGACTTCCTTGAGATCCTAGGATTATGCGCTGGGTTGCAGTCATGGCTCGTCATCCTGAGGAGGGTACAAAGGTTGTCCAATTTCCACCTGAGTATTTTCATTGGTTGGAGAACCAAATTTTTGTGATACAAGACTTTCCATATGCTGGGATGGATTATCGTGGTGATCCAGACATGTCTCTTCCACTAGGAGAGCAATGGGATGATTCAGGTAAAATTATTTTCAACATTTCCTAAATTTTTAAACTATTTTTTTTTGTTTTTAAATCGTCCAAAACTTATAGTAAAAAGTTTTAAATGTAGATGTGGGTCCATGGCGACCAGCCACTCTTCCACCCTATGAGAGAAGACACCCAGATACCACGGCACCGGCCCCACAGGACCAATCAACAGAGACCTTGACCGAATTGGAGCATCATCTAGAGCGTTTGACAATAGATATCCCAGAGACTAGTATAGATGATATTCCTCTTAGGCTACAACGCTATGTGATTGGGGTCCCAGGACCTTTCAGGAGGTTCCTTTGTAGGGTGGCCCGAGCAGTGGTTTCTTATCGTGATCATCATCAGGGATAGGATGATCGCCTTTGTAGACTTCATATGACATTTATATCTTTTTGTGCTATCATTTTTGCCGATCATGAAGTTTTTTTCAACCTATGATCGAAGACAATGTATATTTGACACACTTCTATGCTATGATATATCACTATTACTGGGTATCTTGTATAACATGTTTATGTAATGTTTTTTAAATTTACTATCTTGACTATTGCAAATGTCTATTTAACATTTGAGAAGCAACTACATTTGCTAATGTGTTTAAATATCTTGGAATATGTTGATATTCAATGTAGTCAAATTCACGTTCCAAGAGACGAACTCTAAAAAATAATCTTAATAATACTGGATTTCTAATGGCATAAACCCTATTAAGCTCTAATACAACGAGTTCAGAATCTAACCTTACAATCAAACTCCGAATCCTAAATGAGATCGATTTAGATAATAACTCAATCACTGCACTATACTCTGCAATGTTATTTGTTGTTTGACCAAGGCTTACCCCATGCATAGATACTAACTTGTTAGAGGGTGAATAGATAACCCAAGCTGCGGAAGAAATATTCCATGTACTATGACAAGCACCATCAGCAAAACCAATGTATGTTTGAGAAGACGTTGACATCTGCAATATCAAGAGTAAAACCAAGATAAGTAGGAATAATGATAAAACACTCTCTAAACTAGGCACACTTTCTAATCTAAAACACACCAACTTGAAAGAAACTATTCTAACAAGAATCTCCACACCAAACTCTAAGAATAATATCTTTTCAGATAAAGCCCATTTCTGGGTCTACCTAAAGAGACACCATCAAAATATACTAATTCATAGGCCCCTTTGGCCAACTTTCGCTTAACAACAAAAGGATCATGCCACATGGGTACAAATTTTCCAGGCCCTAGCTTATCGTTTGCTTGATCGTATAATAAAACTAGGTCTCCCTCCGAAAAATTACGAGGTGTAACATTACGATCGTATTGAGCTTTTATCCATTTTATGTGAGTCTCGATTGCTAATGAAACATCATGTCGATTCTCATCTAATTCAGCTAAGTACAACAAAAGTTTTTCCTCTTCGGAAGTGGCTGGGAGTAATTCTATGGCTATTTGCAATGACGGAATTTCGCATTCAATGGGTAACACTGCTTCCAACCTATAAACAAGCTGAAAAGGAGTGAAACCGATTGATGTTTTGACTGAGGTTCGGTACGCCCAAAGCGTTGAAAATAACATGTTATGCCAATTCGACCGATGAATACCAATGATTCGTCGGATCATGGTGACTAGAACTTTGTTGATTGCTTCAACCATACCATTGGCATGTGGGTAATATGGAGTAGAGCTATCGTGATGCAGGCCAAGTTGATCTATTAGTTCAGTCATCATGATGTTTCGAAAATGACTCCCATGATCAGTAATAATCACTTGAGGAACACCGAACCTAGCAATTATATGATTGAAAACAAAAATTGTAGCAGTTTTGCCGTCTGCCGAAAATGTAGGCATCGCCTCGGCCCACTTGGTAAAATAATCTACCGCAAGGATGATATATGTATGCCCCCCGACCGAGTGAGGGTTAGATTTAATAAAATCGATACCCCATTTTGCAAAAGGACCGACGACAATTATAGGGTGGAGAGGAGTAGGTGGAGCACGCATCTTTCGATAAAAAATTTGGAAATTGTGGCATTTCCGGGTTGCATTGATACAATCTTTAAATAAAGATGGCTAGAAATAAGCAATGCGCAATATCTTTTGGGCTGTGGCATACCCAGACATATGCCCGCCACAAGCTCCAAAGTGACAGTCATTCAGAACCTTTTCGGCTTCTTCATGAGTTAGACAACGATGGAAAACAGAATCCACTCCATGACGATAGAGTGTATCTCCAACAATATTGTACAGATGGGATTGGAAACGTATTTTCCTTCGCTGAGATCATGAGATTTCAGGCCGAAAAGATTGGGTTTGGAGATAGACAATTATATCCCCATACCATGGATCAAGAGTACTAATAAGAAACAAGGATTCATCCGCAATGGGTTCTTCCGCCACAGTTTGAGTATCAATACGCGGGAAATCACACATCAGTTCCATGAAAACCAAAAATTTCTTTGCCTTGGATTTTTCAAATTCCAAGTCAAATTCCTGCAGGATAAATATCCAATACTTGCCCCCTAGCAACTGTTTAGTCAAAATATATGTCATAGGGTTACAGTCAGAAATTACTGTAGTTTTGCGTAATAAGATGTAATGACGAAATCATTGGACAACTTGAACAGTTTCCAAGGCCAATTTCTCCAAATATGAATATTTAAGCTCAGTCAGATTCAGAGTCCAACTAAGATAGCAAACCACATGTTCATTGTTGAATTCATCTTCCTAAACTAAAACCATTCCAATGGTGGAATGAGAAGCGGCGAGATGCAAAAAGTAGTCCTGGTTGTAGTTGGGAGGATGCAATAATAGTGCATGGGTCAACGCATGTTTAAGTGCATCAAAATATTTCTGAGCAATCTGATCCCAAACGAATGGAGTGTTCTGTTTCAACAACCTAGTAAAACCTTTCGTTATCTCGATGTAGTTAGGAATGAATCGACATAAAAAGTTTGCTTTCCCTTGCAAACTTTGGAGTTGGCGAAGAGTCGAAGGTGGAAGTAATTTGACAATAACTTCAACCTTCGAGGGATCGACACGAATGCTAGCTTTTGAGACAACAAATCCCAGTAAACGACCCGTTTCTATATAGAAAACACATTTGTATGGATTCAGCCTAATTTGATAATGCCTACATCTCATAAAGATGGCTCGTAAATGAGTGAGATGATCGGCTCTACGTAATGAATGAGCAAGTAAATCATCGAGATAAGGCTGCACAATATGCTTGATGTCATGAAATGCTTAAGACATAGCTCTTTGAAAAATTGCTCCAACGTTCTTCAATCCAAAAGGTAACTTGCAATAAGAAAATGTCCTCCATGGACAAATTAAATCCATTTTAGGTTGATCAGTAGGGAGAATGTTAATTTGATTGTAAACAGAAAAACCATCCATAAAGGAGAACATTTCACTGCCGGCACAATCATCGATAATTTGATCGATATAGGGGGTTGGATAATTGTCTTTAGGACAAACTCGATTAATATCCCTATAATCAATACATATTCTTATCGTTCCTTGCTTTTTGTTAACATGAATAATATTCGATACCCAATCCGTTAAAGGAATTGGATATATGAAATCTGCTCGAAGTAATTTCTCAACTTCAACTTTAATAGCAACAACTTTTCTTGGATGTATCTGATGCAAACGTTGCCGGACAGGTTTAGCATCCGGGTAAGTTTTTATTTCATGGACAACAATTGATGGATCGATTCCTAGCATTTCTTCATATGAGTAGGCAAACACGCCGCAGAATTCTTGAAATAGGGCTTTATATGTTTGAATTTCCTCGTCCGTACAGGAAGCACCTACATGAATGTTTTCAATAATTCTTGGTTTCACTGAAATGCCAATAGGAATCGTTCGAGAAATATTTCCCAGATTTAACTCAGAATCAGGATGTTTCAGTGAATTCTGTGGTTCCTTGACATAATTAGTGGTAAAAATAAATGAGAAATCATTTTCAAAATGATCAAGCTCAGGTAAAAACAAAGATCGATGATGAAGATATTCCCATGGTAAATCGTCAATAGATAAAAGTTCACAAATCTACTCATCAGTATGAACAATATCATAAAAAGTTGTTGAATTTGAGGTTGAGATTGAAAGTGACTCCCCATGGACCACATTCATTGGATCAATTTTGGTTGAAATAGAGTCGGAAAATGACTGTATCGCCTGATATGCAACTTCAAAGGGACTCAAGGGCATGGCATCACCAAATGAGTCCACCTCAGAATCGGAAGGTACGATCCAAGGATCATCAAAAGCCATAGTGTTCGATGAAATCATGTGAATGGTTGCAAAATAAGGTGATATGTTAGGAGGAGGAAAAGAAAAAGTTCCTAGTAAACCAGAATATTTAATCAATCCCACTCCAACATCCTTATAAGGGATAACTATTTTCCCGACATGTTGGATACTCTCAGAAGAGGCTGGGTCGGACAAAAAATAATTTAACTGATCTATTGTAACGATATTTCCATTATGAGGGAATTTAATAAGCCGAAAGACCGATGAAACAACAACAATCATAGCGTAAGACCAACTGCGACCCAAAAGAAGGTTGTAATCGAGAGGGGCATCAACCACTTCCACATCTAGATTAACAGTTTTTCCTTCTACTCCTATAGGTAAATCCTACAAAATTCCAAAATGATGAAACCCTCAGCCATCAAAAGCGTTTAAAATTGTCGGGGATTGATTGAGCGTAGGAGAACCAAGCGATCTCCAACACTGAATCGACATAATACACATAGAAGCTCCCTCATCAATCACAGTCTGAAAGCAAGGTCTGTTTTTTACTAAAACTGGGATCTGGAAATCCATTTGATGAGGTAAGCGAGGTGTACTATTTTCTAAATCGAAGACTATAAGATTGGAATCCTAAATATCAACAACTCCTATCGTAGACAATACAATTTACGCTGTGTTGGACATGATTGCAGCACCTCCAAAGCTGACATCACTGAAGGGGATATAGCTAAATCTTCAACAATGTTATAGTTCTGAGCAGCTCTCGCATGTGGATTGAAAGCTGACTTCCGAAGTATACCTTTAGCAGGTAGTTTGATTACTAAGTCTGGATTAGATTTCTCAATCTGTAGCGGATTAGAACCAGAAGGAGTTCAAGTTGATGGGTTTGAATTAGAAGATTCTGCTTCCTTACCACCAACAGGATTCTAACTTCCATAATCATGCAATCACGTCACAATCCTGACATGGGACATCATCATAATTGGTTCTTCTAAGGCATTTGAGGAAGAACCTATCATCTTACTATCTTGACTAGGAAAAGGATCCTTCAAGACAGCAGGAGTTTGAGAACCTTTGATGATTTTCGAAACCTCAGCTCGATGTGGACAATCTCTTGTAAAGTGCTCCTCGTCATAAATGAGACAAGGATAGCAAGGTTTACGTCTCTCGTCAGTAGATTCAGTTTTATCTAGTTTCCCTTTTGTGTTTTGTTTATTTTTCTTCTTCCCTTTCTTTTTACCGCCGAATTTTGATTTGGATGTAGAAGATTCTACGACATGAATATTAGCAGGAACTTCAATGGAAGCTTCTCCTGTCGGGGAATCTGGTAAAGTTATAATAGGAGAAGAATTCTTTGCAGATTTCTTCTTACTCTTGGTACTAACTGAACCAATCATACCGTTAGCGGCATGAGACCCTGAAGGAGTTGCGGTTATTTGATTTTGTTTGGGAAGATCGGGGATTTTTTTGTGTAAAGTACTTGATTGCATATAAATGAGGTCAAGGTATTGAGCTTGAGAAATTACTTGCTCTTCAGTAACTACTCCTGCCTTAGCTACATCCTCCGTGATTTTAGGTAATAATGATTTAACAAACCATTCTGCCAAAATTTGATCCGGGATAAAAACTTTCACTAAACGTCGTCGACGTTTCCATTCATGAATATGGTCTGAAATATATGTAGAAGTTGACTGTTTTAATGAAGTTAATAATTCCATGCCATTGTCATATTTGACAGACAACTGAAAATGAGTTAATAATGAAGTAGCTAGCTGACTAAAATTATAAAAAGAGCTTCGTGGCAACTCAATGTACCACTTAGCTGGGAGACCAATTAGAGTGTGTTGAAAAATCCGTAAGAGAATTGAGTCATCTATAATGGAATTTGATGCACACCAGAGGTGATAAGTCATCACATGATTCGACGGATCCTCTCTTGGATTACCCTCAAACTTTGGGATATCACTGGGCAACTTATTAGGCATTTGCGGCCAGTACGAAAGATAATAAATTGGATCGTTCGTAAGGCACAACAAGTCAGGTAAATCCAAAGTTGCGATGAATGGTAACTGATGGTTAGGGTCTCAAAAACCTTGGGTCACAAGACCAGCTCTAGGAGAAGGATATCCATGATAAGCTGGAATTGGATTTGCATTAGGAATATTATATCCTCCCGAAAAACCAGGATTAACCGAACCAAACTGGGGTTGTTGAGGTTGAGGTTGTTGATATGTATACCCAGGGTACGGTTGATATTGATAAACTGGGCTTTGCACAACATGACCGTATTGATACTGCCCCTGGTACGGTTGATAAGTGAATTGTGGTTGACTTGTGAAAACCATACTTGGACCAGGTTGTCCTACAGGCATCTGAAACGAAGTCTGAATTGTAGGTCCAGACTGGGGTAAAGAGGTCTGAGGAGTTGATACAGGAACAATAGAAACCAGAGCTGTCGATACTCCAGAAGTAGGTGGGGTAGATTGAACAGAAGCTGCAGTAGTTGCAGTAGTCATTTGAGGCGGAGTTCGAGGTGAACTAGGCCCAAGTTGATGAACTACACTAGGTGCATAAGTTTGGATAGTAGGCTAGACGGGTTGCTGGGTTGAACCAGAAACCAAAGGTTGTCCAGGTTGAGATGACAACTGCACATTGGGTTGCAAAATCTGTTGAGTTTGAGATGGATCCCACACCATATTCATTCCAAGGTAAGGACCCACAATAGGTTGAGCATATGGAGGACCATAACTAGGTTAAGTGTAGGACTGATAATTGAAAGGTACATTTCTAGCTCCTTGAACAAATGGTTGACCAGAATGTGGTTGGAAACCTTGAGATAGGTACTGACCTTGAGGTTGATAACCTTGAGGCACGTATTGAAACTGGGGTTGACCTCGAGGTATATATTGATACTGGGGTTGACCTTGAGGCATATACTAACTCTGGGGTTGACCTTGAGGCATATATTGAGTCTGGGGTTGACCTTGAGGCATGTATTGTCCCTGAGGTATGTATTGTCCTTGAGGTTTCCCCCCATATGGTATTTGACTACCTTGAGGTTGTCCCCCAGGCGGTATTTGACTACCTTGAGGTTGCCCTCCAAGCGATATCTAACTACCTTGAGGTTGCCCCCCAGGAGATATCTGACTACCTTGAGGTTGCGGATTTGGAATAGCACCAAACATCATAAGAATTTCTTCTACACTCAATGGTGGAGTTCCATGATTACCAGTTGATACCCCATGTTCGATGGGTTGAGGAGACGCTCTTGAAAATGTACTAGAAACTGACTGATACCTAGAAGGAACAGAAGGACCGACATAAAAAAATGTTTCGGGATTTTGGGAAAACATGGATGACCGTTTTGACATATTCAAAGGAGGATAATAACCTCTGGGCATAAGATGAAAAGGAATACGAGGTGGTGAATAAGCAAGATCTAGATTTTCTAAAAAGTTCTTCAATGATACGTACCAAGCATCACTTCGAAAAGGAATTTAAAAGATAGATTCACGCTCCCTAAGTTCTAAAGTTGGTTGATTTTTAGGGAGAGATATATCTTCGTTCGGACTAACAAGTTCTTCAATAAAAATGAGTCCAGAAGGAAGATTTTGGGTAATGACACTTCCTACCTTGGGTGAACCAGGACCACTAGAAACTAGAGAAGCAAATCCTGAGGATGGAGTAGCAGCAGGTTCAGTTTCAGGTTCAGAAATTTCAAGTTCCTCAATTAATTCACTAGTAGAAGAAAAACTACCAGTAACTTCGGAAAGTGAAATTGGTTCAGAAATATACTCTGTTGCTGGAACATGATAATCAAGGTGAATAATTAAAGATGATTCTCTAGCCTTTGGTGACCCAACTCTACTTTCACTAGGCGTGACAAGAGCTCTTAGCCTTTCAAGTTGACTTGGTGTATATTCGGGAGGCTGCCCCTGAAGTCTACGAGATTGTCTTGGTAATTCAGCCACGATTAGTTAATTAATTATTTCACACGAAAACAAATAAAATCTCAATAAAACCACCTAAAGTCTCTAAATAACCAAACAATTGAATCACACATCTAATAGTCTAAGAGTTCAAACCACACACAAACAATAACTTTTCGGACTGAAAACACTAGTTGGTGATGAAATCCAACGTCATAGAATTCAATACAGAAATGGCGGTTGGAACAGTTACCTCGACAACCTGCTTAATGAAACAGACTGGCACAATTTTCTTCAAAAAACCGTCTCGAGTGAAGATAACCCCCCAGAGAGTCGAAGTGAGTGTAGTCGATGTCTACTCCAGGTACAGTGAGACCCATCCTTCACCGTCACCTTAGGAAAGAATCTTAAGATTATGGTCACTATGGTTACTAACAATAACAAATACAACTGGGGGAATAGTCTACGGTCCGATCTACATGCAAGGGCAGAGTAGAAAAGCTCAATACCCTTGAAGGTTTCTCGACATGAGTAATTCAAGATTTACCAACAAGTGATCCCAGGCTCCTCGACAATGGTTAATCTGAGGTTTACCATTTTTAATACGCGCAAATCTTCTATCTTTCCCAATGAGACAGACTTGAACATCTCAAAGGTTCGGACATGATCTCCTGATTGACTCATTTAAGAGGAGCTTCCTAGATTATATCAATTATAATTGGATTTATTTCCTACCGCAAGATACAGCTACTTGTTTGTTTTAACTATCTTGTAGAGTTAGTTACTCCTTACTCCCAGATACTAGCCTAAGCTATGTTGGTGATAAGAGCCCTAGAAATAAAAAGATTGCTAGATGAATTTTAATTAAGCGTTATTTTTATTGGTTGTTTCTTAAGTCAAAAGGTATGGAGATGAAACTTTTTGGTGTGAAGACTCGACTCCAAAAAACACTAAAAAAATGCACCTAAGATGATAAACAATTCTTTCCTTTTCAATGAATCTCTAGCTAAAGGAAGAGTTGAGAATGCAATTTCTTAAAAAACAAAACTTTCCTTCAACATATAAACGAAAAGATTTTTTTTTTGTCTTTTTCAATACACTCAAAACGAAACTACTAATTATGCTCACAAAATAAATCCCTTTTCGTTTCAACACTCAAAACTACAGAAAACAATTCTTTCAAAAGAGAAACTAAAATTTCTAGAAAACACACTCAAAACTATGAAAAATCTAATTTTGAGATCTAACTTCTAAAAACAAGTTGAAATAAAAGTTTCAAATGTTTTTGAGGATGTTTTTACTTAGTTATTCAACAAACTAAGGATTAATTCATTCAAAAAGAATAGATCTATCAAAAACACCCAGCTATGTTTTCTTTATAAAAAATGAAATTAACAACTTATGACCAAGTTCGTTCAAAGTTTTGCAAAGAGAAACGAAATATATTTCTCACCAAAGGAAGATCTCACAAACCAGCCAGACTTATCAAGAAGACAAAATATTCCAGGGTGATATAAGGTTTCTTAGGCTTCTAAGCTTTAAGTCACTACAAACACTGAGTGAAGACCAATCCAAGCATGCAAAACTTCTAGAAATTCATTTAAAACACAACACCAATGGAACTTACTCAAAAGAGACTTTTGACAGGATATATGAAGATCTAGGTAGAGACTAAAAGCAATAAAAAGAACCTAAACTTAACTGGACGAAAATATTTTAAGACTTTCAAAAATTTTGACAGGGTCCGCAGGCTTCCGGTAAACCCAATTGCGGTACCGCTTTGTGAAGTAAAGCAACAGTGCGGAGAGATCCGCACTGTAATACAAGCAGAATGTGCGGTCCTCGTAAAAAATTCTAAAAATCAAAAAACCAATCCAAGATCTAAAAACTACCCAATCCCACACACATCAAGCAAAAACCATAAACAAAAATGAAGTTTCTCAAGTCAAAGACAAAGGAAAAATTTAAACAATCAAATCCCTTCCCCAGTGGAGCTGCCAATTTGTTGGCTGGATAAATCGTTCTTG
Organism: Pinus taeda; assembly: GCA_000404065.3. Taxonomy (NCBI): domain Eukaryota; kingdom Viridiplantae; phylum Streptophyta; class Pinopsida; order Pinales; family Pinaceae; genus Pinus; species Pinus taeda. The sequence continues at coordinate 83,241 of APFE030735025.1, read as the reverse complement.
CGGACAAGACCAATCTCCCTAGTATCAACTGATATCTAGCAACAAGCAGGACAAGCAAATCTACTTTTCTCTAAACATATTGCGATTCATTAATAAAAACTAAGAGGTGTTTTAGGCCCTACCTTAATTCCAACGCTAGTTTGTGGCAGCCTTGCTCCAACAACTCCAAAAAGTTTCCTTTTCATAACCTGCAATCACAAATAAGCGCACATCAAAGAACATCCACATAGCTAATATAATAAATCATGTTCATCATAGTAATCAAGGAATCTATGAAATAAACCATAAGACACAACTTATTGAGAAAAACAAACTTGAATGTATTAACTTTGAAATAGAAGAACTTTACAACCTTGGTACCTTGATGCTGTACAAGCTCTTCCCAGGGTCCAAATAGGAATCTCTTCTACTTTGACAAGCCTCACTCTCTTCGAAATGAGATCAAACGATATGCAATCTCTCCTCTCAAAAGCTCAAATAGGAAGACTAAGTTCCAACAGCATTTACCCTAAAAAATATTTAGCTTTCAACCTCCCAAGTAACCAGCCCAATGCTTCATTTTATAGTGTAAGGGAAGGAGGTTACAGGTCCACCATTGAAGGGATAGAGTCCTCATTCAAAGGGATAAGCTCCTCACATCAAGGGGTTAGCTCCTTAAGGAATGGGATGCATGAACCCTCAAGGAGTGAACTTGCCAGCTCAAGATTCTCTCTAGAAGCTTCCAGAAATGACTCAAAGTGAGTTTTTAAGAATGTACTTGCGCCTTTTTAACTTTTACAGGGGTTCGCACCCATAACACAGAGACAAAGCAGTTAGGTGCTCAGGGGACATGACCAATGGGTGCGGTACCGCAGGTAATGCTAAGAGAATGTGCGAAACCAGAATTTTAGAGATTTTTAAGGACTTTCTCTTATTTTCAAAGCTTGATATGAAGAACTCAGGTTTAAGACTTGCAAAGGAGGTATATATGAGTGGTGATAGACTCATATTGATTGCAGAATTTCAAAGTGACAATTTTTGTGCAACACTAGATTGTAGGCTCAAGAGAGCGACTAAAAGCCTTCAGTCACTCGCATAGATCCTCCTCCCTATGACTAGAAAGTTGGACTGAAATTTGACCGTTGACCGTGGAAAGGCAAAGTTATCTCTGATGTATTAATGTTGGAAACATTTTTTTGAATGTTATTGGGTTATTTTCTGAATGATATTGTATTGGGTTCATTGTACTCTCTGTTGAACATTTTTGTGACAATATAATAGATGAAGAATTTCAAAGGGTTTTCCCCCTTGTGGGGTTCTTCCTTGGTCTTTAACCAAACCTAGTGTCTCTTGTTGACGTGTTAATTATCTCCTTTGTAATTGCATTTATTTTTGTATCTTCAATTACTGTTGATAATTGGAAATATTAATTTTTCTTGGAAAGATTGCTAATTGACAAGAGAGAAGTTGGAGGAAACTTTTCCTCACCTCAGTCTATAGAAGATTTTGGGGACCAAAAGCCTGCCAAAATGGGGAGGTGCAATATGGATTGGATCATTATATTATTTTTCATCCATCTAAATGCTTTCAAATTGGAAAAAGTGGAAAAATAAGCTCACGAGATCATTTTTTACTGGTAGGACCCAGTTTGGCAAAATAGGGTTTGAAACCTTCCGGGAGCATTTTGAGGCATCAAATGAGATTTTTTTGGGGGTAAAATTTCTTCTTTAATACAACGTCTTTTTTTTCCTATTCTACACATAAAGACCTTTCCAATGATGTAAGAATTATGCCAATCAATGTATGTATGTGAAATTTATGTCGCTTAGAAGTTGACCTCCTATTTCCACCACCATAATTTGAGAGGATGCCAAGTCAACCAAGTATTGATTTTGGCTAAAGTAATTGATACAACATAGAACAATCTAAAAATTTATCGTGGTATCAGAGCTAAGGTGAAGGACAAGCCCAAAAGGTGACAAGTATTGAAGTAATCATCTTTGGGAAAGTTGTAGGAGACGATCAAGTCAAGTCAATATGTATTCCTTCTTCAAGGAAGATGAGAAGTTGGGTGACTCATCCAATTTTCTGTATGGAAAGTTAGGTTGGAGATTAGAGCTGATAACATTGATGTTTTGGAATACATTCAAGGAAAAGTACGTGATCCTCTGAAGAATTCTTTCTTTGTTGCGAAGAACAAGTACAAAGAAGGTGAGTTAAAAGCCAAGCAAATTATAGCTAATGGTTTACAAGATAATTTACTTGCATATGTTGGAAATTTGAGGAAGTCTAAGGACATGTGTAATAAGATAGATGGCATGTATGAAGTCAACAATTGGAATGAAATCATCTCCTTGAAATATGAACTCAAAGACATAAAGATGAACGAATGAGAGTCTATGCAATCCTACATTATGAGGATATCTCATATTAGAGATAAATTCCAAAGAGTTGGAGAATTTGTGCTTAATAGGGAATTGGTGATTGCGACTCTTAGAGGCCTCCCTCCTATTTGGGAAAAAAATTATTACTACTATAAGAAATAACAATATCCCCCTGTCATTTGATGAAATTATTAGAAATCTCACTCAAGAAGAATCAAGGATGATATCAAAGAGGATGGATTCAAAAGCATGAAGAAGGAGAGCCCACTGCATTCATCACTAGTGACAAGAAGAAGAAGAAAGGAAAAGGAGGTCCATCAAATTCAAGAAATCCTCCTCCTTGAAATTCAAATAGAAGGAAGGAATTATTGCACATTGAATGCCACAATTTTCATAAGAAAGGCCACTTATATGTTCACGATTTCCTGAAGAAGAACAATGGACCATGCTATAATACTAGAATCAACAACAACACGTTCAATGACCAAAGAAGAAGAGATGACCTAAGGAATGATGAAAATGGAAGAGATGAAAGAAGAAGAAGATATGATCAAAGTGATCATGAAGAACATCGTCGTCCACAAAATAAGTCAAGATTGTCTAGGTATGAAAGTAATGTTGCAAATCAATCTGAATATATTCTTATTTATATCCTTGCTAGTTTATCTCCTCTAGATTCATGGGATAGTTGGTTGGTTAATAGTGGGGCCGCTCATCACTTATTTGGATATAAGTAATTTCTCTCTAATTTGGTAGAGAGGAAGTCAAATTTTAAATTAAACTTGGAGACAACTCCGCTTATCCCATCAAATACTATGGGTCCGTCAAATTTCAATTGAATTCTGGGGAATCTATTTTTCTCCATGATGTGATGTGTGTTAGGATTGAAGAAGAATTTGGTATCAATATACGCTTTGTAAGAAAAAGGGATGAGGGTTGCCTTCATTAAGGGAAAGTTTCTTACTTGGCTTGTTGGATCACCTATGAGGGATGCATGCACATGATATGAAGGACTCTACAAGGTTACTATAAGACCTCTTGTAGCATTGGTACATGATACTAATCATTTAAGCAAGCTATGGCTTCAAAAATTGGTCCATATTATGATGCTCTTTCAAAATTAGAGAATTTGGTATTAGGGATTACTAAGGTTCAAGACCATCATGATGGAGTATGTCTAGGTTGTGCCAGTGGAAAGAAGACAAGGGGACCATTCCCCTCTAGTGAGAACAAGACAAATGACATCCTCCATCTCATTCATTCTGAAATATGTGGTTTGATGCCCGTGCATTATATTGGTGGCCATCTCTACTACATTACCTTCATTGATGACTTCTGAATAAAGACATGGATATATTATCTGAAGAATAAGGTTGAAGCCTTTGAAATGTTTAAAGAGTTCAAAGTATTGATAAAAAATCAAACAGGGAAGAAAATAAAAATATTCAGGTCTAACAATGGTGGAGAGTACATATCAAAGGAGTTCATTTGTTTTTGCAAGAAGGAAGGTATCAAGAAAGAAACAATTATGCCCTATACTCCCAAACAAAATGGACTGGCTAAAAGAAAGAATGGGTCCATTATAGAAGCTGCCCATGCCATGCTCCATCATCAAAAGTTGTCAAAGTGCCTTTGGGGAGAAGCAAAAAATGTTGTTATATATGTTCAAAACAATGTGCCTCATCAAGCCTTAGAAAACAAGACCCTCGGAGAAGTGTTCACAAGTGTCAAGCCCATTGTTGGCCATCTACATATATTTGTCTACCCCATATATTTTCATGTGCCAAAGGAAAAAAGAAACAAGTTGGTAGCCTCAAGAAGAAAAGGTACGTTTGTTGGATATTGTGAAAATTATAAAGCATTTAGAATATATATTCTTGGTCAAAGGAAGGTTGAAATTAGCAGGGATGTTACATTCGATGAAGATGTCACCCTTGCAAAAGCAAGGGACATTCCTCCACCTCCTCCTCCTGAGAAGAATGATGATATGGATATTTTAGATGGTCCTTCCATGACTGAATTTGAGACAGATATTGTTGATGATCCCATGGAGCCCATGGATCCATTAGATCCTCCTCAATGTGATCCTACCACTAGGAAGAGGCCACTTTGGATTTGAGACACATTATATGATGATGAGAGATGAGCTCTTGTTTTAAGATCATTTGGAGAAATGAATAAGCCATGTAGGTACCAGGGATATGTTTCATCCATGAGCATTATGATTCAAGCCGAACCTCCCACCTTTAAAGAAGCTGTAAAAGAAAAAAATTGGAAATATGCTATGGTTATGAATCAATCGTGAATAATGATGCATGGGATGTTGTATTGAGACCAAAGGGGAAATCCGTGCTAACTTCAAAATGGCTATTCAAGATTAAGCATGGAGTTGATGGTAGCATTGAGAAATAGAAGGCAAGGTTCGTGGCCTGAGGATTATCCCAGAAATAAGGGGAAGATTATGATGATGTATTTTCACTTGTGGCTCAATACATAACCATTCGCTTGATAGTTAACCTTGCCACAAATCAAGGATGGAATCTCCATTAGATGGATGTGAATACTGCATTCCTTCATAACATGTTACAAGAATAAGTGTATGTTGAGAAACCACATGGATTTGAAGTAGAGGATTGAAAGACACATATTTGCAGGTTGATGAAGGCATTATATGGTTTGAAGCAAGCCCCCAGAGCATGGTACACCCGAATAGACTATTATTTGGTGATGCTGGGATTCACTAAAAGTAATGTCGATCCCAACCTCTACTTCAAGGTAGTCCAAGGTATGCTGTTGATTTTGGTTTTATATGTTGACGATCTATTCTTGACAGGAAGTGAGCCCCTAATGTTTGAGTGCAAGAGGGAGATAGCCTCTAAATTCGAGACGAAGGACCTTGGACTTATGCACTACTTTATAGGCCTTGAGGTGTGGAAAAGGCACGGTGAGATTTTCCTTTCACAAGGAAAATATGTTGTGAAGATGTTGGAAATATTTAGAATGAAAAAATGAAAATCCCTACCTACACTAATGGAATTGAATGTCAAGAAGTTATGTGGAGAGGCTGCAACACCTGATTTGGTGAATCCATCAGAGTATAGACACTTTATTGGGGCTATGATGTTCCTATTGAACACTTGTCCAAAGATATGCTACAAAGTGAATACATTGATTCAATTCACAACCAAGCCTCTCCATGCACATTGGATTGCTGCCAAACACATTTTGAGATATTTGCATGGGATGATCACACTTAGTATGAGATATTATGCTAGAGATGTTAGAATTCATGGATACACCGATGCTGACTAGGCAGGAAATGTTTCCAACATGAAGAGTATGTCTGGATGTTGTTTTAGCCTTGGATCTACCATGATATCTTGGACAATAAGGAAGCAAAAGTCTGTAGAATTGAGTACCATCGAGGTAGAGTATATTTTCGCTAGCATGGCTAGTTGCAAAGCAGTTTGGTTGTGGAATCTCTTTAGAGAGATATTTGAGCAGGTCCTAGACACTATAGTGATACATTGTGACAACAAGAAGGATCCATCTAGCTGAGAATCTCGTATTTCATGACATTTCCAAGCACATAGAGATCTGATATCACTTCATTCATGATGTAGTGTAGAGATGAGCCATTAGAATCCGTCATATATTGATAGATGAGTAGATTTTAAATATTCTCACTAAGGATTTGTCGAAAGGGAAATTCTTGGTCTTTAGAGAGAAGCTTAGACTGATTGATGTGACCTATCCTGATAAGGGGCATCGATGATCAAGGACACTAAGCCAACACTTCCCCCTTGTTTGAGCTCCTAGGATGTGGAATTGAGATGGAGGGCTCTTGGGGTTGAGGGGTCTCTGGACAATAAAGTATTACCCCTATATCTCACCCATATGGTTGGAGATGATTCTCCCCTAACTTGGTCTTTGTATATTATACCCCAGTTGGCATCATACCCACAAACCAAGCTTGTTGGGATTGTCCCTCCCCGTCTGGCCAATGGGTTGAGGAGGATTGGGTCATGTGATCCGTACATTTTGGTACGTAAGGTATCTAGCCTAATCTTACATTATGATATAAGTTTTCTACCACATGACCCTTGAAGGTCATTAATGGGAAGATTAGTAGGGAATATGATGCATTGAGATGTGCTACTTTATATCACCTATCGATTGTTATGGGGTCAGAGATATTTAGCTCCCCCATGATATTTCGGGTTGAGATGTACTCCATGATGTGATTTCGGATTGAGATGTGCTCCATGATGTTGTTTCAGATTTAGATATACTCTATGAAATTATAGAGGGTGGTATCCAATGCTATTTGATGATTATTTTTCTTTATATTCGAGAAATTTTCAACAGTAGAGTTGAGCATAGATGGGACATGATATGATGATAGGATACACATGACATGATGCAGGCGAAATTCTCCCTAGTTGAGAGAGAGTGTTAAAATTTGAAACTAGGGACAAATTACACTTTGGATAACACATTTTATGAATATGATTATTTCATTGAATTCTTCTTTCTAAAAGGACCAAAATCAACCTAAAGATCATCAAATTTGGACAAAGGAAAGTGTACTTATGAAGAAAATCCCACATATGCACATTTAGATTAGTAAACCCTAATTATGAATTGGTAACCCTTTGAAGCCTATAAACACAAGTGACCTCAAAATTATTTGGAAATCACCAAGCATATTATTCTTCTCTTCTTCATTGATTGGTTTTCACATGTCTGAGGCTGGGTCGACAAAAGAGGTTCACAAAGGTCCAAAATTACAGGGTCAGAAGCTTACAACTATTTCTAGGATTTTGGATTATAGCCACTGGCTTATCAAAGGATTAATTTGACTATATTCACTAGCTTGCAGGCTCAAGGGAGCATTTGGAAGCCTTAAGTCATGCACACCACTCCTCCTCCCAATGATTGGAAAGTTGGACTGATTGACCGTTGACCGAAGTTGACTGCATACAGGAAAAGTTGTCTCTAATATATATTGATGCCAGAAATATATTTGTGAATGTTAATGAGTTAGTTTACTATATGATATTGTATTGGGCTCATTGTACTCTTTGTTGAACATTTTTATGAAAATCTATAGAAGAATAATTTCAAAGGATTTTATGCCTTGTGGGGGTTTTTCCTTGGTCTTTGACCAAACTTGGTGTCTCTTGTTGATGTGTTGATTGTTTCATTTGTTTGTTGCATTTATTTTTCTATATTCAATTATTGTTGATGATTGGAAAGATTAATTATTATTGGAAATATTGCTAATTGAGGTATTTAATTGGGACACAATAATTGATACAACATAGAACAATAAGAAAATTTAACAAGACCTATGTCCTTTGTCAATTGCATTAAATTCCTGTAAGGCATTACGTTGTCCTTGTCACCTACATCCTAAAATATTCCTCACTTCTTAGTCCAGTTTCCTTTAGTCTTGTTATTCCCTTTCCACTCTTTATTAGGCTCATACCTTCACTTTGGATGCTCATAACAATGATTCATCTTTCTGATGGCTTCCTCCAACCATCGAGGCTCATCAAAATAAATCTGGTCTTTGAACACTACTAGTAACCCACTAACAAACCTATGAATCTTTGCTTTCTCATCCTCAAGATAAGGCACATACCTCAACAACTCTAGGAATCTGTTAGTGTTCTCATTGTCTATCATAGAACCCATCTTCATCTCATAGAATTCCTTGGCTCTGTCATCATAGTATCTTTCATATAGGCACTTCTTCTTGAAGAGTATCTCTAACTCATCCCAAATCAATTTCTCTTCTCCAATGTCTCTAAAATTATTCGTGTCTTCCCACCATATATCTTCTTTCCCTTTGAGATTGAAAGTGGCTATCTTGGCTTTCATGTTCTCTTAGTAGTTAGGAAATCAGAAGAACTTCTTCATCCTAAGAGTCTTGGGTGTGGAGCCTGATTATCTTCTTTATTTATAGGTATTTCTGCATTGGAACCCAATTCCTAAAGGGGTGGCAATGCCTCAAGTTTATTGTCGTTAGGGGGTTCGGGGGGGGGGGGGGGGGGCGCACAACGAAGATGAAAAAATGCCTTATAAAATATTATAATTTCGTAGTCAATATGAGTCATTCAGTAGGCAGATGATTTGATAGTAGAAGCTATATTTAATTTATGATTTTTCTCCCTAGAAGGAAACCCATCGATTTATATGAGGGAATTGTATTGCAGTTGTGCATGTGTATTCTGAGCGAGAAAGAGAGAGGAGACTGTGTGAGAGCGAAGAGGAAATTACAATGGATTTGTTGTAGGTTCTATCTCTTCATTTTTTTGGATAATACAGAAGGAAGGACTGGCTTTTTTTCTGTGGATGTAGCCCAAATTGGATGAACCACATATATATGTGTCTCTTTTGTTTTATGTGATTTTTGTGTTTGTGTTTCTACAATATTTTATGTGTTTCATGGTTATGTAATATATAATTTTATAACAACTGGTATCAGAATCAAAGGTCTATTTGCTGTTAAACTCACAGGAGAGAAGGGTTCTTGGTTGGAGTGGTAGCAATGGCGGAAGATGGTAGGTTTAGGGTCAAGAAATTTAATGGCCAAAATTATCAGCTATGGAATATGTAGATGGAAGATTATTTATATAAAAAAGATATGTACCTACCATTGAGTGGAAAAATAAAGAAGTTGATGAGTATGACAGACACAAAATGAGAGATTCTCGACAAAAAAGTACTTGGAACAATACAGTTGTGCCTAGTGGCATTAGTGGCCTTTAATATTTCAAAGGAAATGACAAACACTCGGCCTCAAACAAGATATTTCTTATGAAGTGTTTATTTAATATGAAGATGTTAGAAGGTGGATCTGTTGTTGATCATTTAAATGAATTTAATACAATTACTAGTTAGTTAAGTTCTGTAGGGGTAAATTTTAATGATGAAGTTAGGGATTTGTTATTTCTATGCTGATTGCCAGAAAGTTGGAATGGCTTAGTTATGGCCATTAGTAACTCTGTCCCTTGATCTAGTACTTTAAAGTTTGATGATGTCATTGGTGCTATCCTTAGCGAGCAAATGTGGTAGAAAATATCTGGTGAGATATCAAGTAATGATTTGACTGCAGAATAGGGGAAGAAAAATGGAAAGAGGAAAGAGCCCAGGATATTATAGTAAGTCAAGGAAAGGAAAATCCAAGTCCATATCATGGATAGTTGATGAGTATGACAGACACAAAATGGGAGATTCTTGAAAAAAAGGTACTTGGAACAATACAGTTGTGCCTAGTGGCATTAGTGGCCTTTAATATTTCAAAGGAAATGACAATAAAGGATTTAATGAAGGCATTGACCAAAACTATATGAAAAACACTCGGCCTCAAACAAGATATTTCTTATGAAGTGTTTATTTAATATGAAGATGTTAGAAGGTGGATCTGTTGTTGATCATTTAAATGAATTTAATATAGTTACTAGTTAGTTAAGTTCTGTAGGGGTAAATTTTAATGATGAAGTTAGGGATTTGTTATTTCTATGCTAATTGCCAGAAAGTTGGAATGGCTTAGTTATGGCCATTAGTAACTCTGTCCCTTGATCTAGTACTTTAAAGTTTGATGATGTCATTGGTGCTATCCTTAGCGAGAAAATATGGTAGAAAATATCTGGTGAGATATCAAGTAATGATTTGACTGCAGAATAGGGGAAGAAAAATGGAAAGAGGAAAGAGCCCAGGATATTATAGTATGTCAAGGAAAGGAAAATCCAAGTCCATATCATGGATAGTGTGCTAGAAGTGCGGGAAGAAAGAACACTTGAAGAAATATTGCAAGTCTCATAAGGGAAAAGAAGGAGACACACATCAAGAAAACAATCATGAAGCAAGTGTGACAGGTGATGTGTTGAAATATAATTTGATTCTTTCATTATAAAATATTATTGATTCCTAGGTGGTAGATTCAGGGGCCTCATTCCATGCCACACCCGTTAGGAAACATTTTCATGATTATGTTCAAGAAGATTTTGGATAGGTTGGTTTGGGTGATGATAAACCCAGTAAAATCATTGGAATGGGTAAAGTTTTCTTAAAACAACATAATGGAAACCAATGGATATTGAAGGAGGTAAGGCATGTTCCAGATCTGAAGAAAAATCTAATTTCAACAGGGTAGTTGGGAAGTGAAGGTTGTGTAACTACTTTTACAGATAAAACATGGAAGATCACTGAAGGAGCCATGATAATAGCAAAAGGAGAAAAGGTTGGTAAATGCTATTTATGAAAATGTATTTATAATTTTGTTAATGATTTAACCTCCACAGGAGTAGATACAAAATTGTGGCATGATAGGCTCAGGAACATGAGTGAGAAAGGGATGTAGATTCTTCACTCAAGAAATTTGTTGTCAGGTTTGAAGCATGTCGATTTGGATTTATATGAGAATCGCGTTTATGGAAACTTAAGGGAGTCAAATTTCTTAGAGTTGGGAAAGAAAAGAAGAGTGAAAAATTAGAGTTTGTGCATACAGATGTATGGGTACCTACTCAGGTATAATCTCTCAGTGGATCTTGTTATTATGTTACTTTAATTGATGATGCAACTAGAAAAACCTAGATTTATTATATTCAAAATAAATCTGTTGTATTTGATACTCTCAAGAAATGGAAATCTTTGGTTGAGCATGAGACATGAAAGAAGTTGGAGTGTCTCAAATCAGACAATGGAGGTGAATATTGCAACAAAGAGTTTGATAAGTATTGTTCAAAGCATGAAATTCGTAGAGAGAAGATAGTTCTAGGAGCACCACAGGAAAATTGTGTGTTAGAAAGGATGAATATGACAATCATGGAGCGTGCAAGGTGCATGAGATTGGATGTAGGATTGCCTTTACAATTTTGAGCAGATGTTGTAGATACTGTTGTTTATCTAATAAATAGAGGGACTACAAGTTCCTTGGATTGTGGTATTCCAGAGGAGGTATGGACATGTAAAATGGTAAACTGCTCATTTTTAAAGACTTTCTGTTGTGAAGCCTTTTTCCACATTAATAAAGAAAATAAAACAATGCTTGAGGCAAAATCAAAGAAATGTACCTTTATTGGATATGGTGTTAATGAATTTGGTTATCACTTATTGATTATGAAAATAACAAAATCATTAGGAGTATAGATGTCATATTCAATGAAAGGGTCTTGTATAAGGATCAAATGCAAGAAAAGGAACACGAAAAAGAAAATAGAGAATACACAGTGCTTGATGAGATCACAGAAAAAGTAAAGGTGTATGAAAATCATAATGATCAACAACCACAAAAACAACAATAGACACCTCAAACACCTGAAAGTGGTATTATAATATCTACCAGGATAAGTAGACCCCTTGAATGATACTCTCCTTCATTATATTATGTATTGTTGACTGATTATGGTGAATCAGAATGTTATGAAGAATAAATTTAGGTAGATACTAGGAGGAAGTGGGAGCTAGCCGTAAAAGAAGAGATGGACTCTTTGGTACATAACCAAACTAGGACTTAGTCGGGTTGCTTGCAAGTAAAATAACATTGTAGAATAAATGGGTTTACAGGTTGAAGGAAGAAGATGGAGGTATATAAAGGTATAAAGAGAGAATTGTGGTGAAGGGGTTTGCACAAAATAAAGGTATATACTTTGATAAAATATTTTCTCCTATTGTTAAGATGACTTCAATAAGAACTATTTTAAGTCTATTAACAACAAAAGATTTGTTGAAATATGGAAACAAGAATATTCCAATTTAATTTGTCCTTGAATTAAATTGTGAATTAAAATCGAATTTAGTCTTAACAACTACTTGGAAATAATTAATTAATTTATTTTAAATTAATTAGTTGGATAAATTCAAGTTAGAAGTCTTTTTGAAGTCATGCAAGAGTTATCCCTTAAATTAAGGAGATAAGATTGAGTTATATTTGAGTTGTAATTAGTTAACTCAGTTTACTGAGTTAAGTCCAGTTAAATTAGTTCCAAACTATATGAGGAACTAATAGTGAGTTAACAATCAGTTGATGCAATCATGCACTCAACTAGTGCTACTCCAGTTAATTGAAGATTCCCTCATCAGAAAATCATGCATGTCTATTCTGAGAGAGATTCAGTTGAGATTAATGTTCAAGGACAATTTACTATTAGTTTCATGTGTTTTCTCATGGAGAAAACTCATGCATGCAGTCAAGGATTCATCCTCGAGGATTGCATAGTTTTGAAGGCTTGTTTTTCCACTTGGTAATAGGCTAATCATCCATAAGGAACATCGCAAGGAAATAGGAAATTGGAGGGCAGATAGGAAGGTTGGAGAGAAGCCAAGATTGCCTGTGAGCATCTGTGAGGATTGTACTGAGAGCTGGCTAGCTATGAGAGCTAAGGCTTTGTATAATTACTATGTATTTCCACGATGTATGATAATACAATAGTGTAGGGTTTTTATTTGAGACTTTCCCTAAAGTATTTTCACGTGTATTGTGCCATTGATTCTTCTTCTTCTGGTTATATTGTTCAGCTAGATCTTTAAGCTTCCACAAATTGATAGTAGAAGTAGGTTATAGTATTCTTCTTTGATTTATATTACATTATCAGGTTAACCTATCACAAATTTTCTACATGGTATTGGAGCTGTGAATAATATACTAAGAAGAGAACTCAAAGTTTGAAGTTTGGGGTTGTAGGTGCAAATCAAATTCATATCATACTTCAAGGTTGGCCAATGGCATTCTATGGATTGAGACTCGAGTATGCCTTGGAAGGTAGCTCGAATTACATAGCATGGAAAGATAGAATGGAGGCTGCATTAGAAGACAATGGATTGAAGGAATTAATTGATCAAGAAATCCCAAAGACAGCTTCAACTAATGCACAAGAGTTGGCAGAGTGGAAGAAGTGTGTGGTGAAGGCAAGACAAATCATCCTTGAGGGAGTTCGAGACCATATTGTCTCAAGTCTCCATGGGAAGGATACTCCATTTTAAATGTGGAATACATTGAAGGACCTCTACCAGAACAGTAGCGACCAAAGGAAATTAGTGCTTAAGGATAAGCTTTGAAGAATCAAGATGGAGAAGGGTGATACTATTTCCACATATCTGAACAAGCTCACCACCTGTAGAGATGAGCTTGGTAGTGTGGGAATAACTACTATGGATGATGATATGGTGAGCCTCGCTCTTCTTGGCCTTCCAAAGAGTTGGAATAACTACCAAGACTTTGTGAATGGAAGGTAGAAACTACTGGATTGGGAAGGACTGTGGTCAGATCTTATGCAAGAGGAGATTAGGAGGGGCACACGAGATGGTTCTTCATCCAAGAATGATGATGAAGAAAATATGGCCTTAGCAAGTAAGGCAAGGAAAGGGAAGGGGAAGGCTTCCCATTTCAGATCGAATTCTTCTCATGGAGGGAAGAAGGGTGACATGTCTAAAGTAAGATGCTTTAATTGTCACAGGATGGGACATTATGCAACTAATTTCCCATTGAATAATTCTAAGAAGGGATCCTCAGAAGGATCAGAAGGTGATGCATTAACCTCTAAGTTCGAAATGAACTTTTCCCTCATCACATGCATGGTGTCATCGATGATGGGTTGTGTCTGGTATCTTGACAGTGAAGCCTCATTCCACATGATCGGTGATAAAAATTTATTTAGTGCCTTGGAGGAGAAAGACCTCAAGATATGCATAGAGATGGTTGATGACGGAAGGTATAGTGTTTCAGGAGTGGGCATGGTTGCTTTTCAAAGGGAGCATAGAGCTCCTCTCACCTTGAAAGATGTGATGTATGTGCCTGGACTGAAGAAGAACTAGGTATCAGTCATGATGTTGGAGGACAAAGGCTACGGTGTTGTCTTCAGTAAAGGAAATGTGTTCCTAAGACACATAGCCATGGGTCAAACCAAGAGGATAGGGATTTGGGTGAATAATCTCTATAAACTAGAGGTCGATGATTGTGCAACATTGAGTACAAAAGAAGAATTGGTGCAAAGCCAAGACATTGGTGAGTTGTGGCATAGGCGGTTGGGTCATTTGCATCATGGGGCTTTGAAATATAATGCAGCAGATATATACAGGACTTCCCAAAGGTAAACTTGAGCAAGTTGACACATGAAAAGGTTGTACCTTGGGAAAGTACACCAAGTCTTCCTTTCATGATTGAGACAATCGAGCAAAGGCTATATTAGAGCGAGTTTATACTGATTTTTGTGGACCATTCTCGATGGCATCCATAACGAAGCAAAGGTATTATGTGATTTTCATTGATGACTATTCTCATAAATGCTGGATTTATTTCATGCAGAAGAAGGACCAAACCTTCACAAAGTTTTGTAAGTTCAAAGCTTTGGTCGAGAAAGAGTCAGGGAAGAAGATCAAGGCCTTGAGAAGCGACAACTCAGTAGTTTAAGGAATTCTGTGCAGCGGAAGGAATTAAATGAGAGTTGACGACACCTCATAACCCATAACAGAATGGGGTGGACGAGAGGAAGAAAAAAACTATTGTAGGGGTAGCACAGGAAATGCTGTATGACCAAGGCCTACCACTTCACTTGTGGGCCGAGGCATGCAACATAGTGGTCTATTTACATAATAGAAGCCTGCATCGCATACTTGGGATGACGACACCAGAGGAAGATTTTTTTGGTAAGAGACCAGATGTGGGTCACTTTAGGATCTTTGGATCATCGGTATATTTAAATGTGACAAAGGATGCATGGAAGAAGCTTGAGCTGACAACAGAGTTGGGGATATTTGTGGGGTACATTGATACACCTCACAACTATCGAGTGTACTTTCCTACCAGTTGGAGGAAAATGGTTCGCAGAGATCTCAAGTTTGATGAGAAGAAGGCCATGCAAGTTTCACTTGAGAGGGAGCTCCAACTACATGATGTGGAGGAACTATTGGTTCCTAAGGAGGAGGATCCTCAGACTGATGCAGAGCAACTGCATGTAGAGGTTCCAGGAGTGGAGACATCCACTCAAGTAGAGTTTTCCAGAGATGGACGAAAGCACACAAAAGAAGTTGATAGATTGTTGGAGGATGCGAGAGAGAATGTGGGAGCACCATATTCTCAGTGCAGACAGAGGAGGTCACCTGAGAGGTACACTAGATACATGGCCCTTGCTGGGGAATGTGTTGAGACCGAGCCATATTCCTTTGAGGAAGTAGTTGTGCCATATTCCTTTGAAGAAGTAGTGCAACAACCAATTTAAGTTGATGCTATGGTGGAGGAGTATGACTCCATAGTTCGTAACAGTGTTTGGGACGTGGTTCCGAGATCAGAGAACAAGTCAGTTGTGAGTTCCATTGGCTTTACAAGGTAAAGCAAGCTACTGATGGTAGTGGGGAGAAGCATAAGGCAAGATTTGTTGCCCGCGGCTTTTCACAAGTGAGGAGGATCATGTTGCTATAGTATATTTTGACAGAGGAGCAAGATGTTGACATTTTGACAAAGGCATTGTCAAAGTGTAAATTAGAGTTCCATAGAGACAGGATCGGGGTGGCAGATTATCCCTTTCTTGTTGAGAGGGAGTGTTGAAATATTGCAATAAGAATATTCCAATTTAATTTTTCCTTCAATTAAATTGTGAATTAAAATTGTATTTAGTCTTAACAGCTACTTGGAAATAATTAATTAATTTATTTTAAATTAATTAGTCGGATAAATTCAAGTTAGAAGTCCTTCTAAAGTCATGCAAAAGCTATCCCTTAAATTAAGGAGATAAGATTGAGTTATATTTGAGTTGTAATTAGTTAACTTAGTTTACTGATTAAGTCCAGTTAAATTAGTTCCAAATTGTTTGAGGAACTAATAGTGAGTTAACAGTCATTTGATGCATTAATGCACTCAACTAGTGCTACTCCAGTTAATTGAAGATTACCTCATCAGAAACTCATGCATGTCTATTCTGAGAAAGATCCAGTTGATATTAATGTTCAAGGACAATGTACTATCAGTTTCATGTGTTTTATCATGGAAAAAACTCATGCATGCAGTGAAGGATTCATCCTTGAGGATTACACAGTTTTGAAGGCTTATTTTTCCACTTGGTAATAGGCTAATCATCCACAAGGAACATCACAAGGAAACAGGAGCTTGGAGGGAAGAGAGAAAAGGCTAGAGAGAAACCAAGATTTCCTGTGAGCATCTGTGAGGATCATACTGAGAGCTGGCTAGCTGTGAGAGCTAAGGCTTTGTATAATTCCTATGTATTTCCACCATGTATGATAATACAATAATGTGGGGTTTTGTATGAGACTTTCCCAAAAGTATTTTCATGTGTATTGTGCCATTGATTCTTCTTCTTCTGGTTATATTGTTTAGCTCGATCTTTAAGCTTCTGCAAATTGATAGTAGAAGTAGGTTATAGTATTCTGCTTTGATTTATATTGCATTATTGGGTTAACCTATCATAGATTTTCTACAAGATTTGCATCTTGAGCAGTTTGATGTAAATACAACCTTTCTCCAGAGGGATTTGGATGAAGAGATCTATATGTGACAACCTCAAAGGTATGAGGTCAAAGGGAAGGAGAAAATAGTGTGCAGGTTGAAGAAGAACTTGTATGGCCTAAAACACGCTCCAAGGAAGTGGTATCTAAAATTTGATAGGTTTATGTCTAAACAAGGTTATACTAGATGTTACTTTGACCATTGTGTTCATCTTAAAAGGGAAAATAATGGCATCTATATTATATTGTTATTGTATGTAGATGACATGCTTGTTGTAGGGTCTAAAATGCAAGAAATAAATGTGCTTAAAGAAAAATTGGCAAATTCATTTGCAATGAAGGATTTGGATGCAACAAAACAAATCCTTGGTATGAGAATAACTAGAGATAGGAAAAATCACAAATTAACATTGTCTCAAAGTTAGTACATACAAACGGTGTAGGAAATATTTAATATGCAAAATGAAAAACCAGTTACTACACCTTTGGCTAGCCATTTCAAATGAAGTAAGGAGATGTGTCCCAAGACTCAGGGAGAGATGGAACATATGTCGAAAGTTCCATATGCATCAAAAGTTGGAAGCTTAACGTATGCAATGGTCTGCACAAGACCTAGTATTGCACATGTAGTGGGAGTTGTAAGCAGGTACATGAACTATCCAGGAAAAGAACATTGGATGGAAGTGAAGTGGATTCTTAGGTATTTGAGAGGTACCAAAGATCAAGCATTATGATTTGGTGTTTCAAACATTTCTCTACATGGATATGTTGATGCAAATATGGTAGGTGATAGAGATAATATGAGGATCACCACAAGGTATGTTTTTACTATAGGTGGAACAACTATCAGTTGGGTTTCAAAAATTCAAAGTGTTTTTTCACTTTCAACGAAGGAAGCATAGTAGGTTTCTACTAGAGAGGCTAGTAAAGAAATTATTTAGCTGCAAAGGCTTATGGATGAATTAGTTAAGAAGCAGGAGATGGGTATGTTATATGGTGACAACCAGAGTGCCATTCACCTTGCAAAGAAATCAACATTTCATTACAAAACTAAACATATACAACTCAAGTACCATTTCATATGGTCAGTGTTAGAAGATGGACAGTTGAAGCTAGAAGATATACACACTAGCTAGAATCCTATAGATATGTTAACAAAAGTTGTAACCAAGTAGAAAATGAGATTATTCTTAGTTTCAATTGGTCTTCAAGTATGATTATGAAGACAAGAAACAACCAAGTCCAAAGTGGAAGCATTGTCCATCAAACAAAGCAGCGGTGGAGTTGCAATAATCAGTCTCCAAGTGGGAGATTGTTGGGTGTGGAGTTTGATTATATTATTTATTCAAAGGTATCACCGCGTTGGACCCCATTTCCTAAAGGGGAAGAAATGCCACTTGTTTAATCGCCATAATGGGGGTCCAGGGGGGGCATCGACAATGAAAAAATGCCCTGTAAAATATTGTAATTTCGTAGTCAATCTGATTCGTTGATTAGGAGGATGATACGATGATAGAAGTTATGCTTAATTTAGGGTTTTTTTTCCCTAGAAGGAAACCCCTCGATTTATATGAGGTAATTTTATTGTGGTTTTGTGTGTGTATTCTTAGCGAGAAAGAGAGAGGAGACTACGTGAGAGCGAAGAGGGAATTACAACGAATTTGCTGTAGGTTGTATCTCTTCATTTTGCTAGATAATATAAAAGGAAGAACTAGTTATTTCTCCGTGGAAGTATCCAAAATTGGGTGAACTAGGTATATCTATGTCTCTCTTTTTTTAATGTGTTTTCTATGTTTGTGTTTCTTTAATATTTTATGTGTTCCATTTCTTTGTGATATATAATTTTCTAACAAAAAGGACATGGTTCTACATCCTCTGATCTCTTCATCTCTCCATCAAATGCAGGAGGCTTGTATTTCTTCAAATCCTCTGGAAAATATCCCCTCTCACTCCCCCTATAAGGATGATGGCAGTGATGGCGATGATGTCTCTCAGAAAAAGAACTAGAATAGAACCCATAAGCAATACCCCTCCTATCAGGTGTATCCAAAAATCTTCCACCTATGACTATATCATCTCTATCCAAATTTTATCCTAACCGAGACCTACTACAATATTCTCGATTAGTATTCTCCTCCTATCCATGGTTGATCCTCAGTTGCCCCTGTCTCTGTAAATATGAAAGAATTTGAAGGATCACTACATTAACCTATACTTTCTTTTCTTGAGCTCTGGAAAGCCTTTCATGTGCCTCAATGAACCTTCTATTATCTTCCTTACAACATCTAATTTATGCCTTAAAACTTCTTAGTGTATTTGTTATATAAGGAGAATACTCTTCTCCTTGCTGCTCAATGGACTTGTCCCATTCCATTGGATTCTCATTAGGCCTTTAAGGGGAGTCATGTGAACTGTAGTCCACCATTCTACTCTTCATCTCTGATCTTATCTTTCTTGCAAACATACCATGTTAGACAAACCAAATATAGACATAATCAAATCATACCTTAGTGTATCCTAGGGGAGGCTATCACATCTGCACAAGTCAGTCCATATTAACACGACATAACTTCACAAGCATATCAACTCATACATAAATAAGATCATGATATCCATCATAATAATAAACTAACATGCATACATGATAAACGAATAAACAAATTACATGCATGTATAACAATCACATCTGCCTCGAGCTCCTGTGCTGCAATCTCACTCTGATACCACCATGTAACGCCTCCTCCCACATTTACCCCATTTTACAAGCTTTCCAGGGTAAAAAAGAGATGAGTGTCACTATGATATGACTCAACCTCTAGGTTCTAGTTATGGAAGTGGGGCCTACAAATCGACAACTTATAGCCATCCCTTAAGAACTACAGACCACTCAGGAGCTTGCAAACCACCCCAGGTGATCAATCCCTGAGCTGTAACGCTTTTTCACAAGAGAAACTCCCCAATCACACCCATAACACTTCATGCATGTGGTTGAGAGGCTATCACTGCACCCACAAGCCTCTCTCCATATGTTATGACCCAAAATCCCCTATTATGTGCATGTGGTCACAAGATCTATGCCACTTTTTCAGGATAGCCTCTAGATCACTACCAAGAATTGCGTGTAACTTTCTATAATCATGACAATGATGATAAAAATGCTAAAAATTTTACAGTTGAGCAAAATATTGACCAATACATGCCTACTACAAGATAAAGTTTTTGTCAAACACAGGATAAACACACAAGTTACAGGTGATGAGTGGATATCATATCATAAGCTTCTGAACTTCATATGAGAATCACCAAGAATGCTCTATTCCCTCTCTAGCTAGCTGCAATAAAAATTGTTAGCCCATGAATTCATCAAATATCCAATAAATTATCAAATCATGAACAAGAGCCATAACATGAATACATCATATAACCAACATATAACCGAAGTATATCAAAAAATAGAAACCATGACAAATCAACCATAAGATCACCATAAAAATCAATAAAAACACTCATAGATCACAATAAGAAAGTAGCTCATATTAACACATGAGAATTCCAACCAAGCCAGTGACTTCCATGTACCACCCGACCATAGATTGGGTTGAACCAAATGTTTATTTCAGCCAAGCACCCTCGAGCAATATTCCAAGCATGAATGTGGGATCATAATGGTTAAACCAAAAAAACCAACTAGGGCTTCCAGAGGCCAAACCACCTCATCCCTCAACTGCAGTGATCTCACCTATACGGTCTAGAAATCACTAACATCAACTAGATTGGTATCTTCCCATGCTATCCAAGGCTCTAGGAACTAGTAACTCAACCTATGGCCTCTAGGGAACCCAAGTTATTATAGGGATCCAAAGGCCTCCCATCTCAACCCAAAACCTCCAGGGAACCCAAGTTATTCCATGGATCCAGAGCGTTGTCCCAATCCACAACCATAGGGAACCTGAGAACCAATCCGAAAACCAAATGGGGAACCCACTACATAATGGCTATCCATGAAATGGCAAGGCAAGGATGAAACCACTGATAATCCATGTAAATCTCCATGCCAATGAAAACACATATATAAGGAATCACATGCATGCATCATGCATCCATAAACCAACAAGGAAATCACACATGCAACCTATTACTTGCAAAGTACCCTTCTTGTAGTTTCTTATCTAACCTTATCTTTCACTTCCCACCAATTCCTTTCTTGTCCTTTTCTTGCTTTCTCCAAATCCAAGTGAATACTAGAGTTCTCGAAGAATGCTCCGAGTGTGCAAGAGTATGAGGGGATGAGAAAAAGCTCCACCCAAAACTATCCAAAAAGATATCAATTGTTTCTTTGATGCCTTTTTAGCATTCATGCTTCCATTTTCTTCATTTTCCCTCTATTTTCTATTGCATGAAAATTCGTATCTTTTCATCTCCCTTTTCTCCTATTTCCTTTATTTTCATAGTTAAATGCCAATTATTGCCTCTTTTCCTTTGCAATGCCTTTTCCAATTTCGATAGCCAAATAGAAACCATAAGTGATGCCCACCATAATGTTTTCCCACCATTCAACTTGGAATATGTGTCCCATGACCTTTGTCTTATTTTATTTACATGGAAAATAAACCATGGGTTGTTACAGTATGTACCTGATATTTAGGAATGTTGGTAGTGTACAAATCACAAAACAATTAGTCAGTCAAACATATCTCAAAGGAGAAATAAGCATAGAAAAATATACTACATAATCCTTATATAAGAACATTCATACTAATCTTCAATCATGAACATTAATAGATCACTTCATTTTCCATCCAATATACCTACAATACATTCATTAGTTTTCTCAAACAACCAATCCTCCTCCTTTCTCCTCGGTGTACACCTTTTCTAGATCAGATCATGCACGAATAAATTGTTAAATAAACACACAACTCCTTGATATCCTTCTCCTTGTATAACCATTTTTCTTTCCAATACCACATGAAAATCCCTTGGGTTTTTTGTTAGTAAATGTTTGATGATATCAAATAATTGCTGTTATCACAAAACCATGGGAAAATATCATGGTTTTCTATTTTTCATGGGTAGGGTCACGTACATGACTCTTGTTCATAAGGACTGCATATGTACACAAGTTTTATTTACAAGAGTCGCCTATACTTTTTAAAGTTCACATTTTTCATGCATCATGTGACTAAGCTGTTAATACCATTATTCGTGTCATCTGCAAAAATTATGTAATCATTAAGAAAAAAACATCATATTATAACCAGGATGACATCAAGGACATATTTGACATGCAGGTTGCCATCAAGGACAACATATTAGGTATTATACCAACATGGTAGTTAAACCTGAACACGTATTGGTTCTATTATGAGTGCAAGTCTAGTCTTAGAAACACACAACACACACACACACGCATATATAAATATATATAGCGTGGCTTGGTGGTTAAGCCCAAAGGCATATTGGTTCTATCATGAATTCAAGTCTGCTCTAAGACACACACACACACACACATAGATCTCTCTCTCTCTCTCTCTCTCTCTCTCTCTCTCTCTCTCTCTCTATTATATATATATATAATATATATATATATAATATTATATAGTATAGATATATATTGTTGGGATGGGGTCCCCAAGGGTAGAATTGAAGTAATTTAGCCATTTTTTTGTAAAGATTTTGTAAAGAATCCAAAGTATCCACAAAATATGCATGTGGAGTGCATAGCTAGGCAAGAGTCACAGGGGCCTTAGTCCCTTGTTTATGTAAGTGATAGGGGTTTTGAAGAATCATCCATGAGCCGGGGGCCATGGTATTGTATTAGAAAATCTATAAATAGTTGAGTCATAACAAGTCTTAGAGATAAATTTGGATAGATAAGGCTAGATAGATGAATGAATGAATGATGTTGTAAGGGGTTGATAGACAGAAAGGCTCTGCAACTGAGTACACAGAGGCCTAGAAGAGTTCACAGCTGAGTGCGTGGACCCCTACAGTTGAGTGCGTAGGGTAGCAGAAGTCTGTACTGTGAAGGATATATTTAGTAAAGACTGATTTTGGGTTGGAAATATTTGCATATGTGTTTTATCTGTTTATCTATTTACTTATTTATTTTTCTTTAAATACTGTTTCCATGATTTAATGTGTTCCTCTACGCGAATTGGGTTAATTGAATATGCTTATGCTTGGTAAAGATACTGAATGATATTTGCGAAGTTATAGAACTAAACTAAGATAGTTATCGAAAGAGAAGATAGGTTTGCATGACAACAGATATAGGCCACATAAACCCTAGAAAGCATGCTTATGTGTGTGAAAGTAACGGGGCTATATTCTTAAGGTTTGAATAATGCAATTGAAGGGTTCCATGAGGAATTGAAGGTCTTTAAGATGGTTTTAGGGTTTAAGATCTATTGGAGGGTTAGATTTGTGCAAAGGAAGATCTGGGATATAGAAACTCATCACATCATCTCTGGATGTAGAAACTTGGTTCTAACATCCCCCAATACTGCTTCGGGTGAGACTACAACCTGCGCTATGTGGGTTGTTGCCGAAAGGGATAGCAGTGTAGGGTTTTGCTGGTTGGCGCAACTAACTCTGAACCTATAGCAGAATGATTGGGATGTGCATGTACTTTCAATACTATGGGCCTATAGGACAACCTGTAAAAAGATAACAAGAAAAACAACGTTTAGATTGGCCTATGGCATCGAAGCAGTGATGCCTATGGAGTACATTGTACCTAGTCTAAGCATAGAAGTTTTGATAGATATGGAAGATCAGAAGGCCTTGGAGGAAAAACTCGTGTAGCTAATGGATTTAGAGGAGGACCGATTTCTAGCAGGATTCCACCAACAAGTACAGAAGGAGAGAAAAAAAGCATGGCATGATCGCCATATCAAGCTTCACACTTTCAAGATAGATGATCTTGTGTTGTTATACGATAGCAAGTTCACCAAATTTCTGGGTAAATTCCATATGCATTGGTTAGGACCAAATATTGTCCAATAAATTATATAGGGGCTGTAGTTTAGCTCGCAAAGTTGTGTTAGGGTCCAACCCTAACCCCCTTATTTATGTAATAGGATCGAGTCATAGTTATAGTTAAGTAAAGAGTCAATAAAGCCCATATTAATAATTGTAAGTGGTTAACCCACATTTAATGAAGGGACCACAATTAGTTGCAAATGGGCCATGGTATTAGATATATGGTATTAATAAGAACCATGGTATTGCCCCATGGTCTTGCATGTAAGAATCCTATGTAAAGGATAGAGAATCCCCTCAAGGAGCATCGTGTCTTATTTTGTAATTGAGCTAAGCTCTATTGGAGGTTGCCCCCTTGAAGAGGCAAGTGAACATTGCTTTCTGAATAATAAAAACTTGCTATTATTTCTCAATGTTCTATGTTCTGGGTATATTTCTTCACATATTTGGTAATATGGTATCGTCTTGCAGGTTAAGAGCATGACAAGTTGAATGGTGAACCTTTTCTGGGAAAAGTGAATGGGAGTTGACTAAAGCTATATACAGGGGATCCTACCCCTGCTCAATGACTGTATGAATGTAGGATAGTCTTAGTGCTCTAGGCAGCTGAAAGGGAGCGCAGGACTATAAAATACACTACTTGATTGAGAGGACAAGGCATCAAATAGGCTATGTGAAGATTGACAAGGGTGCAATAGACAGAGTTGCACTCAAGATGCTGTGCCATAGAGGGAGGTACTGCACAACCCAACCCAAAAATAGCCGTTCAAGTCACTGTAAATGATTGGACTGAGAAAACCCCATTAGGAGGAGTGGGTAGGTGACAATTAAGGCGAAGATATTTGAAAATCTGCCGCAAAAGGCACATTTATGACAAGGTTATGGAGGGAATGGTTAGATTTGAATCCAAAAATCATTATAACTATGTCTTGTTGGTCTACAAAGAAACACTTTGTTATCGATGAAATTCTTGCATGCACTGAGAATATTGGGGGGTTTTGTTCATGCACACAGAGCTCGCTCATTATTCTGATACAATGCACTGAGTTTCTTTAGAGAGGAAATATGAGCCTATGAGTTGTGAGGCCGTGGTGTATGAGGCCCTAGCTTCGGAAGCTGCGGCATAGAAGCTACACCAATGATACCTACGACATCAAGGTCGCCTAGGCCAAAGAAGTCTGCTTCTAACCCAAATCAAAAGAAGCCGATCCTAGAATCAGTGCACCACTCACCCAGAAAGCATTCGGAGGACATGTGGCAGAAGGGAAAAACGGACAAACAAAAGCAACTGTTTGTTCCCCTCAACCTAGATGAAGAGGAACTCCGCTAGGGGATAAAAGAGTTAGATGTCGAGGAATCTGAACTAATCACTATGCTTCCGGCATATGTGCCTCTGCAAAGAGGACAAAATAAGGTGACCAAAGACCCTGATGCCAACAAATTTTCCATTGCTACACCACTACTTCCAGCTGAAGTTCCATTTGAGGGAAAGCTATTAGTGTGCATATCAACGTTAAAAATGGAAGACTGGGACCTTGCTGACCAGGAAAAATTCCCGTATTTAGAGACAAATTAGTGGATGTCCCACATACACTATGAAGATACAAGGGTCACGAAGTTGGAACCAATGAAATGGGCCAATGGTGTTCAGCTGGCAGGGTTATTACACATGCTATTCGTACCCCATTTTCACCACTCCAACATCAATACGACGTGTGTGTACCAATTGCTAACATTAGTGAATGATGGTTGTTTATGGCTAGGTGAGCCTATCCCCATCATGGATATGTTAATCCATCAGATTACGAAGATACCCTATAAAGGAGCGGACCCGCAAAGGATTTTGCAGGAAAAACCAAGGAAAAATAACTCATATAACGCATGAAGACTGAGTTTGGGTTTATACAGGGAAAGCACAAATATTCTATCCACTCCATAACAGACCAAACAATACAATTTGCAGCGCAGGTCCTAGCAAGAAAGATAATGTGGAAGTGTCACGTGGATGAAGTGCTCACACTGGTCATTTCCTTAGCAGCGCAGTGTGTGAACGAGGTCCAGTATAACTGGGCCCAGTATCTCTGTAGAGAATTTTTGGAAAAATGTCTCGAGGCGTAGGAAGAGAGCAAGCCATTCCATTATGCTTGGATCTTATTGTTAATTGTTTTGGTGGCATGGAGGCTTCTGGAGGACAGTTAGTTCCCTCCACTGAATGAGACCCTCCTAGAGGCAGTGAAGTTCAATTCGCTGTGGTAGACTAAATATGCAGAGCAAGTTACAAAATCCAAGGTTTTTTGGGTGTTCATGGAGATGGACATTTGCATGGATGTAAACCAGAGGCAAAGGTTATCTCCCACCTTGTTCGAGAAGCTGAGAGCCTTTACAAAATTTAAGGCAGACGTTCACAATGTCTGGTTCTGCACGTGAAGAGACCCTCAAGAGGTATGGCACAAGCTACCTTACTTAGTGGTTGACACAAATGTACAGGAGGTTGTGGATGGATGGCTGGCAGAGTTGTGTGCGCCTACCTAGTTGGATGTTGGGACAAGGAAAGTAGGAGAAAGCTCCTTCGCCCAGACCTCTGCTGCGAAAAAGAAGAAAGAAAAATAACAGACAGTCGTGTCAGAGAAGGCCGCTCAATAGAAGAAAAAATAAGCTACTACTACAACAACTGCGGAGGAAGAGTGGGCTATGAAGGAGTGTGTTGCTAAAGAGTAGGTTGAGAAGGAAAAACAAGATACTGAAGCAAGAAAAAAGTCAGATTCACAACACACTGATGAGCAAGATATATCTGCACAGGGTAGTGATGGGGGTGAGGAGGTGTCCACCTCCTCTAAATTTTAGAAGCGCACCAAAGAGACAACCACATGTCCACGAAAGAAGTGGAAATCAGATAAACATTCACCGATGGACCCTCTTGTACTAACATAGGGTGATTTATATGATATTGGTGATAAGGTCCGAGATACCGCGTTAGAGCTATTGTTGCACTTTGAGCAGTAGTATATGCAGACACTGGGAAGTGTCTAGAAGGATTTGCACGAGCTGCAGATCTAGGCCAGTAGGATCCGGGTGAACATTGGCCAAGCGAGCATGGTATAAGTGAGCCAAACTCAAACGAGTATGATTGTCCCAAAAGTGGATCAAACATTAGACCTAAGGATCATTCCTTTACCAGAAGTATCCTTACGACTAGATAATCAGGAAGACTGCAACACGCTAGAAAAGATCAAGGATATTGGGATCAATGTGGCCACACTACTACTCCAGGCCCTCCACACACTACATCAAGGGGTCTCTGATGAGTTTCAAATCAAGGAGCAACGTGCCCTTGTAGTCCTCAGTGAATGTAAAGTCAACAATGCATAGATGTACGATTAGAAGACACAGGCACTAAAGGAGGAAGAGGCAATGCAAGTACGAAGGACAAACCTAGATTTTGTGATTGAATGAGCCTGCCAAACATTTCGAAATTGCATATCCCAGATGATGCAGAGGCCAAGATGAAAATCAAGAAATTAGCTGCTGCGGTGCATCACACAAAAGAGAGTTTGGACGAGTCACTTTTGATTTCCAGATGAAGATAGCCGAACTGCAGCTCAAGCTTCAACCAGCCACACCACCAAAAGTTTGGGAACAAAGAGATGCAACTATAAAATAATCGATGGGTCAACTATATGTCACAGTTCATGGTTGCGACCAACTATTCAATCAGGCAATGGGCCTATGGGATACATTGTAGGAGGAACCTAAGCAGCAACAATTGAACACATAAATCATGGAAGTGCAACAAAAATATGATGAAATCAGTATGACCGTGCAGATGTTTGCACCAGTCCAGCGCTTCGCGTGCTTTCAAGAAGGCAGGACAATTTAGATGCAAATCTAGGAGCTACAGAGAAATCCATCCCTGCTAAGAGACCAGATTCAAACTTGGACAAAGGAGGCTAGCCAAATTTCATAGAATAATCATGAAAAGCTGAAGGCCATGCAACAAACTTAGCGAACTACATAACTTGTAGTGGAGGGGCCAACCATAGATAAATTGGTCCAGGAGGTATAGCAAGAAACTGAACAGAGTACCGCATAGCTTCAAACATTGACCAAGGCATTATGAAAACTCCACTAGAAGGTGGAACAACTCGCTGAGTGACTCGAGGGTGCGTCACGATCTTTGTGTTGGGGGCCTGTTGGGATGGGATCCCTAGGGGTAGAGTTGAAGTAATTTAGCCATTTTTTATAAAGAATTTTGTAAGGAATGTAAAGTCTTCACAAAATATGGATGTGGAGAGCGTAGCTAGTTAAGAGTCACAAGGGCCTTAACCCCTTTTTTGGGTAAGTGATAGGGGTTTTGAAGACTCACCCATGAGTCAGGGGCCATGGTATTGTATTAGAAAAGCTATAAATAGTTGAGTGATAGTGAGTCTTAGAGATAACTTTGGATAGATAAGACTATATAGATGAATGAATGAATGATGTTGTAAGGGGTTGATAGACAAGAATGTTTGTTCTTGTCGGTAGCGAAGAAAAGGATCCGCAGCTCACTGTGTGGAGGCCTGGAAGAGTCCATAATTGAGTGTGTGGACCCCTGCAGCTGAGTGCATAGGGTAGAAGAATTCTGTACTGTGAAGGATCTATTTAATAAAGAATGATTTTGGGTTGGAAATATTTTCATCTGTGTTTTATCTATTTAACTGTTTACCTATTTATCTACTTTAAATACTATTTCCACGAGTTAATGTGTTCCCCTACGCGAATTGGGTTAATTGAATATGTTTATTCTTGGTAAAGATACTGAATCATATTCGTGAAGTTATAGATCTAAACTAAGATAGTTATCAAAAGAGAATATAGGTCTGCGTGATGACAGATCCAGGCCACAAAAACCATAGAAAGCATGTGTGTGAAAGTAGAGGTGCTATATTCTTAGGGTTTGAATAATACAATTTAAGGGTTCCATGAGGAATTGAAGGTCTTTAAGGTTGGTTTTAGGGTTTAAGATCTATTGTAGGGTTAGATTTGCGTGAAGGAAAATCTGGTATATAGAAACTCATCACATCATCTCTGGATGCAGAAACTTGGTTCTAGCATCCCCCAATACTGCTTCGGGTGAGACTGCAACCTGTGCTATGTTGACTGTTGCCAAAATGGCTAGTAGTGTAGGGTTTTGTTGGTTGGCACAACTAACTCTGAACCTGGGTTCGGACCCCCTTAAGCCAACATATATATATATTTATATTATATATATATATATATATATATATATATATATATATATATAATATATATATATATATATATATAATATATATATATATATAATATATATATATTAATATAATATATATATATAGTGTGTGTGTGTGTGTGTGTGTGTGTGTGTGTTTGCGTGTGTGTGTGGCTTTGGTTCTATGGTTGAGCCCAAAGGCACACCTTTTGATTCTATTCATACACAACATGGTGTGGCTCTATGGTTTTAGGGGTGTTACAAGATGAATTTATTTTTATTAATTTACATCATCACATTATAGTTGCGTTTGTAGGTTTTAATTCTGTAAAAAAATCACTTACAAACATATTTTTAAAATAGAAAAATATACAATGGTGAGAACATAAGATATACATAGAAATTTTCCCCTGGAACCCAAACAATAAAAACCAGATTAATTTTTCATTATATTCCTTTCAATGTTACGACACACACACACACACACACACACACACACACACACGTACCGCAAGATTCATAAATCCTAATCCTTTAGCCATGGCTTAGAACATAATTGTAGTTCTTTTGACCAAATCTATAAAATAGCATGGGAAAAAAACCATCATGCCCAAAACCATGCTCAAAACCATGTGTAAGTCCACCCATTATCTTTGTGTCCGCCCCCCATCCTTGGGTCCACATAATTTTTTTTTTGTTGGGTGCGTCTTGTTAGTGCTCAAATCTTCCTTAGGCTGAAGGAAGGCGGGATTCAAGATAACATCATGCCATGCTCAACCTCGTAGCTAGCCCTACGAGGACAAGAGAGGGCTCTCTTCGGGTCAAACTCGGCAAAGATAATTGATGGGGCTCGATATGACTAAAATAAAAAGCTAATGTTAGGCTAGATATGAAGTACAAGGGTTTGATTTGAGTTTTTAGGAGTTTTTGTGTTGGAATAGAGAAGGGCAAATCTAGGCTTGGGGATGAGGCACAATTTTTGCAGAGGTCTGATTGGGGCAAGGAAGGCGATCGTATTGATGCTTTTAAAGGGAATGAATGGGTATATCAGATTGGTGAGGAGCTAAGGAGAGAAAAAAGGTTTCAAGGATTCTCCTTAAACAGATGAAAACAAGGAAAATCAAACAAATTTAAAGGCAGAGCATGCAAATCAATGGATTCTACCTTAATCACTTCATTTGTTCAATTGCAGAAGATGATAGTAAGGAAAATGATACACATAATGACTTACAATTACTGAGAGAATCACACCGTCCAAACATAAAGGCACATGGATCCCAAACAATGCTGCAAAACCCTGGTCTTTCCTTAGCTAAAAATGTAGAGAAAATATGTACAATAGTATGCCGAAGCAATCCCAAGTGTCCAACCTTGAAAATGACTGAAAGATTACATGATATAGACTAGCTCAACCCATTCCCATGCCTCTAGGGGTCGAGCTCATCTAGGAGCTGTTTCAACCAATTCTAAACAAGGAACTAAAATCTAGGCAGTCAAAACAACTTGCCTCTATATGTTAGGAAACTGATTCATTCATTTAATTTTCACTTTTTAGTGAATGAATCATCTAGAACAAGTAAATACTTGCCAATATTACATCATAATCATCAAGTTACATCAAGATGGGTCAAAAATTACATCTGGAAGCAAAACTAGTCAAACTGGACGAATTTCTGAGCTGGAAGGTGAAAAATTGAGCTAAAATCCTCTATGCGTCATGCCACTTTGAGGCTGAGTTTGAGGCACTTCCTGAAGTCCAAATTGAGCCCAAGATAGCTCATTGGAAATCCCTGCCTGTCTACTTTCCAGCCCAAGTGTAATTTTTCAATTTGGATGTCATTTGCCCCTCCAAAAATGCAATCTCCCAAGACTGCTTCCTGTGTGTCAAAATAGGGGAAAAGAGGTCATTGTTTGAGTGTTTTTGACAACCTGAGGCCTCAAAACTTGCCCAAATTTCTTGGCCATGCACCAGCAGTCATGATTTTCCATGGAAAATCCAAAAATATAAACTTTTTGTCATTTGGAGCTCCCTAGAAAAAGCGCGCACCACGTGGCGCGGTGCATAGGGAGAAACACCCTGTTTTTTGCCCAAAAAGTTTCAAAATGCAAAAATGTACTCCAAATTTCTTGAAATTTGGGCTGTACCTTCCCTATCAAGTGTCATGCTGGACTAAAGAGGCTTTGGCCAAAATCCGAAGGTGATCATGCTCCCTTTGCCTCTTTTGCTTCTTTGTTGCCTTCCTCAATTTCGCCTTTAGACTCCTTATTCGTGCCTTGGAGCTCATGTTTCGCGCCTTGTAATGGAACACCATGTGTCTCAATAATGCTTTGTCCCTATCAGCCTTCTCCAACAGTCTCTCCAAGTGAATGTTCACTTTCTCTAAAACATACTTCCGGTCCTCATCTCTTTGCTCCATAGGTATACCTTGTGCTGCCATGATGTGTTGCCAGTTTTCCTTAATCAATTGCAACTATATCTCAGCTTGTTGATCCTCAGGTTGCTTGTTCTGTTGCTCAAGGTATCTGATAATCCACTTGGCCCTCTCTAAGTTGCGAGACAAATCCTGAATCTGTGCCTGCTATTCTTGCATGATTTCTTTGACATTTTGGCCCACAGCTGCATCATCATCCTCGATGAGAATGAAGTCGGTCTCATGCTCACATGAAGGTCCCTCATTATGCATTGGCCTCTTGCCTCAGTCCTATAACTATGGTGCTGATGTCAGAAGCGAGGCCCCTTCCACCCCAGGTGGAGATAACACTCGCTTTGCAGCTGCAAATAACTGCCTGGTGCCCTTCTGATATGTAATAAAGACCAATATAGTAGCAGTGTGTGGATCATGGCCTTCTTGCTGATGAGAAGGTCCACCAGTCTCATGCCCAACCCCTGAAGGTCTCTGCGGAGTTCTGAAAAAGTCACGAGAGATGAAGTCATCCCACGTGACCTGTAATCCAAGCTAATGAACCACCAAAATCTTGATGAGCGCAGAATGGAAAATGCTATTGAACTGTGCTCAGGGGTCTTGTGCTGCACAAGGGTGGTCATCCTCTCTATGTTCTGGCATATGAAAAAAGGAATGTTCATCATCCTTACTTGGGTGAAATGCATGAGCAACCTGATGTGATAAGCATATAACCGAGAGAAATGACCTTCACAACTGAAATACTTCATAATTAACTTCATGAGAGGGGAATATTCATCTTTGAGATATCGGAAGGGAAACACTCTCTTAAGTTGCCTCAAGAAACCGGGTTTAATATAAGGCTCGTAATGTTGTCGATCAATCTTCTACCTCTTATTCCAAGGCTCTCCTACATTAGGCATGCCGGTGGCTAAGGAGATAGATTCCGGTGTTAGTGTGAAAGTAACACCGACTAAAGTAACTTGAGCACCATGCAAATGTAGGACAAATAAGCGAGCCAACTCATGGTGAAATTGAACATTTGTAACCTTTTCACAAAACTCATAGCATGACTGAAACTAAAAACAAGAGACGAAAAGAGGGCAGGCCTGCAATTTTGTGAGGGTGGTCGGTTCTTCTCTAACATGTCTGCCACTTTTATGAGGTCTCCGGGGTGCATGTTCTTCCGTGGGTGAGTCACTTTGAGTTTCCACCTCATAGTCGGATGAATGATCAGATAACATAATTGATGCTATGAAAACTGTTTGGAGAAATGAATGCTGGTCGCAAAACTGTGTTGGACTACTTTTGTGATGTGTTGAAATTTGCCACCAAGGGGAAAATGCAACAAGGGACTATTAGGAAGGGGAATAATATGAAGGGATTAGGGACTATGGGGAGGAATTTTATTTAGGGACATGTAGGAGGGTTTGGGAAATTTATATAGGGTAGGGTTTGGGGTTTTATATTTGACTGGGTGGAGGGGATAGGGAATAGGAGTTTAGTAATGTTTTAGGATAGGGAAAAATGGGAAAAATGGAATAGGGAAGAAGGGAATGATGGAAAGAAGGGAAAAATGAAATGGAGGAGGAACCTTGGCACCAACAAAATGAATTTGCAACCCTAACCGCAATTGTTTTGATGACTTTAAGTGGTAGGGTTTAAGATTTTTTGTTGCAACCATTAACAACCATAAACCATCATCAAACTAGCACAAAAATGGATGAAACACTGAAAGGTCGACCCTACCTAGCAAATCCAAGGGATTAAATGGCAATTTGGCGCAATTTCAAGAAAATTCGGGCTTTCTAGTGTATGCGCCGTGCCGCATGCCCAGTGCGCCACGCTCGTGTAAAAATACACTGCGCAGAGGTGCCCAATGCACCACGCTCCTTCAGTGCGCTGCACCACTCCGCCTATGTGCCGTGCCTGTCAAGACACCTCCAACTTCACCCAAAATGTGCACTGGCTCACCCAATTACCTTAAACTGTTTCCTCTTCACTCTTGGAATTTAAAATGACCTTGATCCTTATGGAAAAATCTTTATAAAGACATGGAGACATGGTTTTGATTTTTGTTTCTTCAAAAACCACTTTTGCAATGTTTTGTTTTGGCACTTTTTCACAGTTTAATGTAACTATGTATTTCACATTTCCTTTTTGAATTTTTGACTAAAATGCTGAAATTTTTGGTAATTTTTTGAAGGGATATCTGACATAGAATTTGGAAAAGGAGACTAGGGCTACGCTTGAAGAATTCGATAGCTGAAGAACATTTGAAAATATTACAAAAACATAAAATGTTGACTTTTCTTCAAAATAGAGTTTTGAAGAACAGTCATAATCCATCAGTGTGACAATGAAATATGCGAAGCAAAACATGTGTGGAGCCTCCCTCTGGCCTATTGACATCATGGACATGTTGACGACTCAATTCGTGAAACCATAGACCTATGATTAACATGAATCTTCGCTTATTAAAAGATGACCCATTGACTATCATGGACTCTAATAAACATTGAAGAAAATAACTAAGCCAGTAGGTACAAGACATGAGGGGAATGAAAAATAAGGCCCTTTCGTCAGGTTATGTCATGCTCCTAAATGGAATGCAGGTGAATGAGCGGAATGGGACACCTAAAATGAAATGAAAGAAAGAGTTTTGATCTCTGCCGAAGGGCTGAACAGACCGACTCTAACATGTCCCCAGACCCCGTGTAGGGGGCTAGCACCCCCTTGGAAACCCCCCGACAGGGGGGCTATCTACCCTCTCTGCAACCCCCTTGCTATGCTAGGAATAACATAAAAATGCA
This sequence comes from Pinus taeda, assembly GCA_000404065.3. Taxonomy (NCBI): domain Eukaryota; kingdom Viridiplantae; phylum Streptophyta; class Pinopsida; order Pinales; family Pinaceae; genus Pinus; species Pinus taeda. The sequence goes on along the minus strand of APFE030735025.1, from coordinate 48,986 downwards.
TGGAACTAGTTGTCGAAAGAATATAACGCACCCAAAAAAGTTTGTATTAGGCCTTGTTAGTCCATGGGAGGTCATAGGTTTGAGTTTGGTCCAGTTTTTTGAAAGTTTTATTTTTCCCTCAGGAGTGCATTATACCAGACCTTTTGACAGATAGAAGAAGCGCATTTTTTCTAACACACCTAAAAAAAGGTGCATTTTGTAGGTAGTGGACCAAAAATGTGAATTATATAGAATGACTAACTTCTATAATGTTTTATGGGTTAATTTGAAGGGAAATTTGATTTTTTTTTTTAAATGTGAAATGGCTAGAATTTTCTTGTGATCTATAAGGGGGCACGAAAAGTCATGAAGGCATGTTTTTTAAGGAAAAAGAGCTATTTTTTTTTAGAATGTGCTCGTACATATGAACATGTACAAGAAATTGAGAAGAATATATTTTTTGTGGATCCAGTTTGAAGGGTTGGGAAAAGTGGTCCACTATGTTTTGGTAAAGGAGGTTGGAGCCTGCAACAATTCTATGCTTGCATATTTTAAAGGTTGGTGCCTCAATTACGTTGTAGCCTACAAAAAGTAGGTGGTTGCTTGTATTTTGTGGTTGGCACCTCTAGTAGGTCAGTGCTTACAAATATATTTTAGGGGTTGGTGCTTGCAAATTTATCTTTGGGGTTGGTGCCTACAAATTGATGTAACTAAATATTGAAGAAGATAAAAGATTTGTGGTTTTCTCCTACAAGGGTTTACACATACATTTGATGTTTTCATGCATTGATGTGATGATGCTTTATACTAATGCATTTTTATGTTTACATTATTATCAAATGTAAAAAAAAAAAATTGGTTAAATTCTCCATTACATTGATTCACCCATCCCTCTCAGTGTGATCATTATTCTAACAATTATAGGGAGTTAAATGAAATTAAACTCAAGAACAAATAATGTCTACCCAAGACAGATGAACTGTTGGATCAATGTTAGCAAGAAAAATAATTCACCAAGATGGACTTAAAGTTTGGATATCACCAAGTTTTGGATAAATAAGAAGATACTTGGAAGAGCACATTCAAAACTAGGCAATGTTTGTATGATTGGTTAGTCATGTCATTTGACTTATGTAATGCACTAGCTAAATTTATGAGGACACTGAATGATATATTGTGACGTTTTATAGATTCTTTTGTTATTGCTTATTTGGATGATTTACTGATATACAATGCTATATGGGAGGATTACATCTCACATTGGATGCAAATTCTAGGGACATTAAAGAATCACAACCTACTAGAAAATATGAAGAAGTGTGAGTTTGCACAACAATATTTGGTGTACCTGGGGTATGTGGTAGGTGGAGGAGACTTGAATATACACCCCACAAAGATGGAGGCCATCATGAAGTGGTTGGTTCTTACTAATGCTTCTAAGGTTAGGAGTTTCAATCTGGTAGAATAGTACGCGAGGAAATTGATACCCTAATTTTCAGTAGCAGCAACACCACTCCACCCCATAATAATGTTCCAATATTTTCCAGTGGAGGAAGGTGTTGCTGGTGCTGGAAATTTTTCAACCAAGGGAGTCTCCCCAATGTAAAGTCCCAATTAGACCTCACAAAATTTGGAATAGGATACCCATCCATATTATTGGCCTAGTTTCTATGTATTATTATAGATTTTCCTTGGCTCCAACTGGTAAAAAGTGAGAGGAATGCATGTGTTCCTTCAAAAATAAAGCATCGTGAATTTTCAGTTGTAAGTATGTCAAGGTTCTTCTAATACATAGGGAGAAAATATAGTGAGCCTATAGGAGAGAGGTAATAGTACCACACTAGTAGAGACACACACAACCAAGAGGTTCTGTCTAACATCCAACATAATAGTCCACAAAGATGCGATGGTCATTACAACCAATCACCAAGAAAGATTTATCTAGTATCTAGTGGAATAATACACAAGGAAGGGATAGATATAGCAACCATTAAAAAGCATTATCAATATGATAAACACTAAAATAACTGAAATAGTCCAACTATTTTAGCATAGATGAAAGAAAACATGAATTAAAAACATCCACAAAATAGCCTTACAAATATTCATAATCCATGCATGAAGATCATGCTGGCCATAAGGCTTTTGATATTAAGTAAAAATTCCAAGACACATGTATACAATGAAAACCACTAGCTCCAATCTTGGAGCATTGGAACCACTACTTTCTCCCCAAAATAACTAGCTTATCTCTTTAATGCCTTGTGGGAGGAGCCAAGGAGAAAAGTCCATTGCTTGTACCATGAGGGTGTATATATAAAAAATGGGGTGATCCTTCACCTCCCTTGTGACTCTTGGGCTACCCTCATGACTTTTCAACTTCTTTATTACCTTTTTACTTCCTACATGACTTTTCACATTACATGAATGACTCTTGGACATTCCACTTTACATCATATTTCTCCAATATTGAATTACATATTCCACAAAATGATGTGGCACATGATGACTCATGACATGACATGAAATGACACTAATGACACTAATGACATGGACTTACATGATGAAATGGAAATTTCAAGCCATTCTTTGCTGCTACTTTCTTTGTGTCCTCTAAAATATGGATCATGATATTCTTTTTTGTCCTCCAAATGGCTTAGAAATGAGGAGGTTTCAGTGGAAATTGGTGTCCAAATACTGTCTCAATTTGATGTCCCTTTTCTTTCTTTTGATTGATCAATTTGTATTTGCAGCTAATAAAGTGTATTCTGGCATGGCCTTCTTCTCCCTCCACTTCTTCACCATCTTTCCATAGCATGATAGAGTACTTGCATATGCAAAATCCACTTATGACAAGACACCACAAGTCCGATAAACCCCTAGTCTCAGATGTTGTATGATGATCCATTGATTGAGCTGGAACTAGGTGACAGACTGAGAGAGAGGCTCAATGACTGTGCGGTTTCACAACTCAAGAATTCAAGGGTGAAGCTTGAGCCTTGATACTGCACAATGCGCAATTTAGGTTGGACTAGGCACGCTGATTCCACAATTTTAGCAGTTAGTGAGCCAGTTTGAGGGGTTTTCAAACAACTGCATAATTCTAGATGGAAAAGGAGGCTAGGTGAATATGCAGTTGCACAAATAAAGAGCTCAAGTGTTGGCCTTAAGGTTTGAGGCTGCACAATGTGCAAGTCAAGCCTAAATGGAGGGCATGATTGTGTAGTTTTCGAGGCCAAGGCTTGATCTTGAGCACTAAAATTATGAAATATGCAGTACTAGAAGGACATGAGACCAGGTGATTGCGTAGTTACATAGTTTAGGAGCTCAAGATTGAGGATTTAGGACTGAAACTATGAAATGTGCAGTGCTGGCTTGGTTAGAGAGAAAAATTGAGAATTTCTAGGACTCAAGGGTTGGGCTTGAGCACTAAGGTTGCGAAATGCACAATTCTCAGAGGCAGAGACTACACATTGCACAGTGCCAAGAGATAAGGTTATTTCTTGAGGATTGAGATTGCATAGTGCACATTTCAGGAGGGCTGGATGAGGCTGAGTGGCCCAAATAGGGAGCTTTTCTAGTTTTGACTAAGTGTTGGATCAGTGAGAGGAAGATGAGAAAGAGAGAGACTCTAGCATGATCACACACTTAGATCACTTGATGAAATGACAATGAACACTCAAGACATATGAACACATACAATCCTCAATGCAACAACTTTACGACGACTTCTACCAAGTGTAACACAAAAGATACACTTTGCGATGAAAGAGATGACACTTGTGCAACAATACTTGAAACTTTGAAAATGAGTGTGAAACATGTCTACATGATAGGAAAAAAACCATTATCACAAATATTTCCCCTTGAAACAAGCCAAAAATCCATTTTACGTAATAAATGATAGTTCCCACTCCCAAAGACGACACTTGCGATATGACATGAAAATGTGAATGACAATTGTGAAATGTGAATGACAGTGAAAGAAACACATGCTAGAGCGAAGATAACATGAAAAATACACTAATTAAAGTGAGAGAAAGCAAAAGCGAAAGGCAAAAGCATGAAAATGACACTTGTGACATCAAGGGTGCACATAAGTGGCATTTTTCAAAACTCATTGAAATAGAAGAGTACACACACAACTACAAGTGTGAAACAATCAATGTCAATGCACACTGACTGTCGACATGGATTATTCATAGTGTAAGAAATGTCTTGATATAATGTATTAGGCTTATTCAAGCTTGAGTGTAGGAGTGTTCTCATGAATTCATTGCAGACTAAGCATGCGTGAGAAGGTGACTTCGTCACTTATACTCCAAAAGGGAGCTCAAAGACTAAACAGAGCATAAGTGACTATCAAAAGGTTGATCATAAGATCCATGGCAGGCTCCAAAATTCAAGTATAGGAAATTTTTTTGAGGGTGTTTGTCGCAGTGAAAACACTTGGTGACACATTGGTAGAACTCCAACTTCTTTGCCTTGGTCAATTATTTCATGCAGGTCTAGTTATTCAAGGAGTATTGATTCATCATTCAGATTACCATGGCTTCCCTGCTTACCTCATGCATAAACATAGTCTCCTTCATTCATTTACTCTATTAAACACAAACATAATATTATCAATCACACAATGCTATGAATCAAAATAGGGTAATGAAGTTCATGAGCTTTAGATTTTCAGAGTATAGTTTTTCATCTCTAGTGTTGCTCTGCTATGGGTGGCCCTAGATAGTGCCTCGACATAGTCACTTTAGGAACACAAACATTGTTTTGCTGCCAGTGAGATTGGATAATAACTCGATGGAGTTACTTGCTTCACCTTTCTGCACATGAAGCCTTTATCTTCTTTCACATTTATTTATTTATTTATTTATATAAGACTGTGCATTGACACTTATTTATTTCATGGGCGGAAGAGGGGTCTTGAATTATTGAGAATAGGAGAGGTTGTCCCTTCAGATAAGCATTTATAAGACCTTTGATATTGGTTTTCTCATTTATATTTTTCCCTTATCCTTCTATACTTGATTTTATCATCCTAAAAACACCGAAACATAAAGACATGAGTGTAGGGACGAGATTTCCAAAATGGACATGGAGTTCATGGTTCGACACAAGGCTTTCCTAACACAAGGATTGTATTTTTTGTTGGAACATCATTGACCAAAAGGTGTAACAAACACAATGAAGAAGGATGGAGAGTTAGCCAAACGTTACAGTGCCACAAATTCCTTCTCTATTATGCCACATTGTCATTCGAGCCCAAATAATACATCGTTCATGAAAAATCTTATTAACATAACAAAAAGGAAATTACATGACACAACAATAAAGCACAAAACAAGGAGGCTAAACCAAACATGATGGAAGTCAAAAGTAGGAAAAGATAAGAAAGACTAAAGAGAAGAAGTGTAGAATGAGTGCAAGAGAGGGGAAAATAGAATGCAGATAATCGTACTCCTAACCTAATAGCTAGAAGGTCAGGGTCATGTATAATGAAATTTGCAATGAAGCCAATGTAGTATTTCCTGGACTATAATGACAAAGATATGATCAATTAAAATTGATATAAAATAATGTGCAAGAGAAAATATGAGAGATTGAAGAACTTGAAAGGGAATATATTTCCCATGGGCAGAAAGATGTGTCACAACCACTACTTTTATCTAGTTCACATTCTTACCTTTTGGACAGAAACCATAATCAAAGAAACCCAGAAGAATTCTTGTGAATGCACCTTCTTCTATGTCATCCTACTTAGCAAGCATGAGAAAAGGTTGAAACCTGTTATTTGTGATGGATCTTGCCAAGTAGGATCACTACAAGAAAAAAGGTCATTGGTGAGGGTCACACCTATGATGGACCTTTAAGGTCCGTCACCATTGTCACATATGGTGACGGTCCTTAAAAAAACGTTTTTGTAAGTGTATATAGTGATGCTCCTTAAAGGTTTGTCACCAAAGCCATTTTCAATGACACTCTTGGTGAGGGTCGTTAAAGGACCGCCACTAATTCTCTCTTTGGTGACACTTTTGGTGAGGGTCGTTAAAGGCCCATCACTAATTCTATCTTTGGTGAAAATTCTAGTGATGATATTTTATTGACCCTCACCAATGCCCTTTTTGGTTACTTTTGGTGAGGGTCAAAAAATGTTCATCATCATTTATCATTCCAATGAGTTTTTCATGACGCTATGTACCTGTTACTATATTTTTTTTCAAAAGATAATGATTTAAGACCATTGTTGTGGAGTCATTTTCATTATGTGTCCAAGGCCATAGTGGTTAGCGTCAATCATTTTTTTAAGAGGTAATTAGTGTGTATCATTTCCCTCAAGTAACAAGAATATAGTTTTCCTACGAGTCAACACACAATTCATCTCTATTATGTTTATTATCTAAAAAATTCCCTTTAGATAAAGTTACACTAGTGTGTGTAGGAACTATATTATTTAATACATAATCAAGCTTTGCCAATTCTATTAAGGAGATATACCTAGCACTCTTCAACACTCATGGCATACCTTAACATGATTTGGCACACACTAACATTCCTTAACACCTTGCATGTCTTGGAACATCTTTGTACCTGGAACGTATTTGTACCTTGAACATCTTGCCATGATTAGGACTCCTAAGCACATGTTGGAATGCCCTAACATAGCATAGCACTCTCTTAGCATGTGTTGGCATGATCTGTAGTCCCTAGCATGCCCTGGAACACCTTGACATAATATTTCATTGACGTCCATTGGCACTTGGCATGTATTGGAACCTATTATTAGTATGCCTAGCTTGCCCCTTCTGAAAAATCTAAAGTCTCGAATTATTAACCCTATTATGTGTTCACTTCCTTGCATTTCAACTTGGTTATTCCTTTTGTTGCCTTGAAACTCCTTGATGCATATTGGCTTACTCTGGTACCTTACACATCGTAGCATGTCTTAGCACCTGACATGTCTTGGCATGCCTTGGCACTATTTGGCACATGTTAGCACACCTCGAAACTACCTAGCACACTTTATCACTTCTTCAAATGCCCTGATATTCCCTATCATGCCTTACCAATGCTTAACATTCCTTGTCACTCCCTCCTTGGCATGACAACTAGCACTCATTGACACTCCCTGACACACCCTCATATGCATTCACTTCCATGTATTTTGAGCTAGTACTCCCTTGTGTTGTCCTCGTACTCCCTAACACTCCTCAGCATGCATTGGCACTCTCTAGCACACCTTAGCACTCTTCGACTTGTTTTTCCACTTCATAGTGTGCTTCACACTCCCTGACACACATTGGAACTTGGCACGTGTTGGAACTTGGAAAGTCTTAGCATGTTTGACATGCGTTGAGATGTCTTGGTATGATTTGGAATGGTTTAATATTAAATTTATTTGAGATCAATTATTGGAAAGCAGATGAGAAGCAACATAGAAATATTTGTCACTTAAAATGCATTGACACTTGGCACTTGTCACCTATTGGCACCTAGTGTTGGAGTGTCTAGCATGCCCCTCATGGAAAAGGCAAATTGATGACTTATTAATCCTATATGTGTTCATTTCCTTGTAGTTTAACTTGTATCTCCCTTTTGTTGCCTTGAAAGTCCCCGACATGCATTGTCACTCCCTTGCCCATCTTGGCATGCCTTAGCACTTGGCACATATTAGCTTGTTTGACATGCCTTTTCACTATATAACACATGTTAGCATTCCCTTCATTACCTAACACACCTTGGCAGTCATGCCCTCACAACTAGCATTACATTTTTCCAGAACTTGGGAGCCTTACATTCCCTAGAACACCTTGACACTCCCTAGTTGTCACACCCTCATAGATAGCCTTACTTTTTCTGCAACTTTGGAAACCAACCAATTCACTAGAAAAACAATATTGTGCCCAACCCAAAGTCTCCCTTTATCTGAAATTTATTTTTCCACACCTTATCACAACCATAGGCTTGCCTCTTGCAGGTCCTATTCTAAAATTCTCCTGAAACACTTTATCCTTGGGACACTTGGAATTCACTGACACTCCTTGGCATTTTTCACCTGGCACCTGGCACATCTTGGTTGCATGCATGAGAGATTCACTCAATGAACCTCTGACATAGCATGTGCATTCATGGCATACTAAATAATACCCTTAATTTGTCTACATATTGGAAAATACCTCTAAAAATCACATTATTTAACCCCCTACCTATACGAACCCAATACACCTTCCCAATTTAAAACACCCCTACTTTCATTGAATATTGTAGGCATCCATCTTTTCATTAACATTTTTTATACCCCTTTATTTTTCTTCATTAAATTTGAGTTCCATTTTTTATACCTACCAATATCAAAACCCTTTACCCCCTATTATATGCTCAATATATTATGTCATTTTTTCCTCAATATATATCCCCCAATATGAATGCATGTGGTATGGTATTTCTCCCCCAGTGAAGTCCCTGTGGTTGCATGTCACCCTAGCAATCTAGCATGACTTAGCACAACCTAGCATACCATGTCACTCTCTCATTAGCACACTTAGAACTCACTGACACTCCCTGCCACACGCTTTTATTCATTCATTTCCCTGCATTTTGACCTAGTACTCCCTAATGTTTCCTTGGAACTCCCTAATACTCCTTAGCACACATTAGCACACCTTGGCACTTGGCACATCTTGGTATGCTTCCCTAGCACTCTAGAATGCCTTGACATTGCATAGCATAGCTTGTCACTCCCTCCTTAGCACACCTGGAACTTGTTGACACTTCATTTCCATGCATTTGAAACTAATTTTAACTTGTGTTTCCTTGGCACTTGGCCCTAACACTCCCTAGCATGCATTGACGCCACACCCTGACACTTGGCACATCTTGGAATGCCTTAGTAGTTGGCTTGTTTTAACATTTCTAACATGCCTTGGAATTCTCTAGCATGTGTTAGTACTTCCTAGCATTCCATGACACACCTTGGCTCTCCCTAATTTTCATGCCCTCATAGATAGCTTTACTATTTTTGCCACTTGGGAACCCAACCAAGTCATTTGAAAAATAGTGTTGTGCCCAACCCAAAGTCTCCCTTTGTCTAAACCTGCTTTGAAAAACCCTTTATAATTGTAACCATAGGATTTCCTCCTATAGTTCCTATTATGACCTTCTCCTAACACACATTGTCCTTGAGACACATGGAATTCATTGACACTCCTTGGCACACACACTTATTTGGTCATTTCCATGTATTTTGACTTAGTTCTCCCTTGTGATGCCCTAACACTCCCTAAAATTCCTCAACGTGCATTGGAAATATTCGACATGTGTTAGCATGCCTTTTCATTCCTTGGCATGCCCTGACACTCCATAGCTATAATTATCTCACAACTACTCTTACTTTTTTTGGGACTTGGGAACCCAACCAAGTCTTTCCTTGACTACAAAAAATTTACCAAGTTACAGTTACTACAACTAGACCATGCCTTGTTCACCTAAGAACTAACTATAACTCATCTTAGGTTAATCATGTATAATTTCAAATTATCCAACTTAACAAGTTACAAGTTACCATGTCAAGGATTATGTCCAACCATGGCCATAAAACAACTGAGAAACATAGTTTACATCTTGACATGTCATAGCACCTGGCACATACAACAATCCATTGGCACTATGTGGCTCATGTTAGCAGCCCCTACATTCCTTGGCATGCTTTGGCACTCCCTAAGCCTCCCTGACATGCCCTGGAGATCTAGCATGCCTCAGCATTGCCTAGCATATAACCTTGTCACTCCCTCCTTAACACACTTGAAACTCACTGAAACTCCCTATCAAAAACTCCTATTCATTCATTTCCATGCATTTTTATCTAGTTCTCCCTTGTGTTTCCATGGCACTCCCTAACACTCCCTGATACCAGGCACATCTTGGCATGTCACCCTGGCACTCTAGCATTCCTTGGCACTACCTAGCATACCTTGTCACTCACTCCTTAAGACACCTAGAACTCATAGAGACTCCATGTCACATACTCTTATTCATTAATTTCGTTGCATTTGAAACTAGCGCTCCCTTGTGTTTCAGTGGCACTCCCTAACACTCCCTAGCATGCATTGGCACACCCTATCACTTGGCACATCTTGGGATATCATTGCCCTGGCCTCTAGCATGCCTTAGCACTACAAAGAATATCTTGTCACTCCCTCAGCACACTTGGAACTCACTGGCAATTCTTGTCACAAAATCTTATTCATTCATTTCCATGCATTATTTTGACCTCGTGGTCCCTTGTGTTTCCATGGCACTCTGTAACACTTCCTAACATGCGTTGGTGAACCCTAGCACCTCGCACATCTTGGTCGAATGCTACCCTCACACTCTACCATGCCCTAACACTCCCTAACATACCATGTCACTCTCTCCTTAACACACTTGTAACTCGCTTCACTCCCTGTCACACACTACTATTCATTCATTTCCATGCGTTTTGACCTAGTGCTCCCTTATGTTCCCTAACACTCACTAACACTCCTTTGCATGCATGGGCACACCTTGGAACATGATACATCTTGGCATGCTTTCCTAGCATACCTTGCCACTCCCTCCTTAGCACACTTGGAACTTGCTAACACTCCCTATCACACACTCTTATTCATTCATTTACATGCATTTGAAACTATTGCTCCCTTGTGTTTCTTGGCACTCCCTAACAATCTTTAGCATGTGTTGACGCCACACCCTAACACTTGGCACATCTTGGCATACATGACTTTTCATGCCTAACATGCCTTGGAATTGTCTAGCATGTGTTAGAACTTCTTGGCATTTCTTGGCACATGTTGGCACTCCCTAGTTGTCATGCTCTTATCGATAGCCTTACCTTATTTGTGACTAGGGAAGCTAACCAAGTCATTGAAAAAATAATTTTGTGCCTGACACTTCCCAACACTTGACATGCATTCACACTGTCTAGCATGTGTTAGCACACCTTTTCATTCCTTAGCTATCATGCCCTCACAACTACCCTTACATTTTTTACAACATGGGAACCCAACCAAATCCTGCCTCAACTATAACAACAACTTGAATATAACAATAGCTTGACCAAGTTACAATTAATACAACTAAACTATGCCATGTTCACATAAGAACTTCTTATAACTCATCTTAGGCTACTCATGTTGAATATCAACTCATACAACTTAACAAGTTATGAAGACAAGGCTCACATCCAACCATGGTCGTAAAACAACTAAGCAACAAAGTTTACATCTTGACATGTCATAACACCTAACATGATTAACAATCCCTTGGAACTATGTAGGACATGTTAACATCCCCTACATTTATTGGCATGATTTAGCATTCCCTATCACATCCTAGCACTCTGTGACACTTATCACACCTTGTACTCACTAACACTCCCTGTCACACTCTTATTCATTCATTTCCATGCATTTGAAACCAGTGCTCCCTTGTGTTTCCCTGGAACTTGGCCCTAACACTCCCTAGCATGTGTTGGCACCACGCCCTAACACTTGACACATCTTGGCATGCCTTAGCACTTGGAATGACTTGGCATGCCTAACATGCCTTGAAACTATCTATCATGTGTTAGCACTAATTAACGTTTCCTAGCACATGTTGGCACTCCCTAGTTGTCATGCCCTTATAGATAGCCTTACCTTTTTTGCAACTTGGGAAACTAACCAAGTCATTGAAAAAACAATGTTGTGCCTAGCCTTGGCTATTCGCAACACCCTGCATGCATTCACACTATTTGACATGTGTTAGCATGCCTTTTCATTCCTTAGCACCCCTTGACACTCCTTAGCTATCATGCCCTCACAACTACCCTTACATTTTTGGCAACATAGGAACCCAACCAATTCCTGCCTGAACTATAACAACAGCTTGACTATAACAATAGCTTGACCAAGTTACAATTACTATAACTAGACTATGGTTTGTTCATATAAGAACTTCCTATAAATCATCTTAGGCTAGTCATGTTGAATATCAACTCATATAACTTAAAAGCTTACGAAGACAAGGCTCACACACAATCGTGGTCGTAAAATAACTAAGCAACAAAGTTTACATCTTGACATGCCATAACACCTGGCACACCTCACAATCCCTTGGCACTATGTAGCACGTGTTAGGATCCCATACATTTATTGGCATGCTTTGGCACTCCCTAACACATCTTAACACTCACTGACACTTACTCGTACTCACTAACCCTCCCTGTTACACTTTTATTCATTCATTTCCCTTGTGTTTCCCTTGTGTTTCCCTGGAACTTGGCCCTGACACTCCCTAGAATGTGTTAGTGGCACAACCTGGCGCCTAGAAATTCTTGACATGCCTAAAATTCCTTGTAATTTTCTAGCATGTGTTAGTACTTCCTCGCATTCCTCGGAACACCTTGGCACTCCCTAACTGTCATGCCCTCATAGATAACCTTACCTTTTTTTGTGACTTGGGAACCCAACCAAGTCATTGACAAAACAATGTTGTGCCCAACCCAAATTATCCCTTTGTCTCAAACTACTTTGTACACGCCTTACCACAACCATAGGATTGCCTCTGGCAAGTCCTATTTTGAACTTCTCCTAACACACTTTGTCCTTGGGACACCTAGAATTCATTGATACTCCTTGGCACTCACTCTTATTTGTTCATTTCCAAGAATTTTGACCTAGTTCTCTGTTGTGATGCCTTGGCTTTAGCTAGCATACCTTTTCACTCCCTCCTTAGCACACCTGGAACTTTTTGACACTTCATTTCCGTGCATTTGAAATGAGTTCTCCCTTGTGTTTCCCTGGCACTTGGCCCTCACACTCCCTAGCATGAATTCATGCCACACCTTGGAACCTGGCACATCATGGCACTACATATTGACCCATTCTTACTATGTAAAACATACTGATGGCACTAAATATCCCCCATAGAGGCCTAAGATCCTCTATAGAGGTCATGTGTTGTTCTTTGGCAGCTACTTCACAAATCTTAATCATCAATGATGCAAATAAGACCTAAGCCCCTTATGTTCCTATTTTGACCAAGCCTACACTTGTAAGCATCATATGTGATTTGAAAGCCTCCTAATTTCATTAAGGTTCATGATGAGGCTCCAAAAACTAATCATGGTGTTCAAGACCTTTGAATGGTAGACACATCCCTCCTAGAAGCCAAATAATATTCTTTAGAGAATATAATTAATGTGGTGCTTTGAAGCCTTTTTAATAGCTACTAACTATTTAGTACTTAACTCTAGGCCATGAGACCCATTTTTATTATGAAAAACATACTAAATGCCCATATTCCCAGCTATAGGTCTTGTTCATGGAAATTGAGCACAATAAAGATTAATTCAGGGATTAAGGCCTTTGTTTTACTATCCTAACCATAACATAGACACTAACTCCCATATGTGGTGAGAAATACCTCTTATGGTGCCCATATCTTGACTTAAGTCCAAAGATTCATTAAATAAGATCTATGTGGTTTTTATGCCTAACTCATAGCCCTTGAGACTAAAAACCTTCTTGTAAGGCTTAATGCCCTTGTTTACCCCCTTACCCATGGTACATTCCTTGACTCCTATACATGGTGTGAAAAAATTCGTGATGGAATTGATATCCCATATATCATTAAGATTATTTAGAGAGGAACTATGTGGTTGTTCAATTCCAATTTCATGGTCCTTGATCATGAGAAGCTTCATTTTAGGAGTAAATGTCTTTTTCTACTTCCATCATACTAATTTTTACTATGCAAAGAATAGTAATGGTGCTCATATTCCTAGCTAAGGTCCTTTTCTTGTCCATTGGTAAAGGTCTTGAGAGTTATTCCTAGTGTTCAAAATATTGTGATGTTGTGCAAATATCAGTAAAGATAAAGGCCCCAATAGAAATTCCTCCATTGGTCAAAACCTCTCATAATCAATTGGCCTCACTATGATAGGTGCAATCTTAGTTCAAAAAAATAATAATTATCAAACCTTTAGGAAATGACATATTATCATAATTTTCTATATCTATATTAAAGTAAGAAAAAACCTTAACATAATTTTAATTTTGAGTCTTTTAATTTATCTCAATATATGAGAAATAGTGGCCACATAAACAACTAAAACTTTAATAAGGTTATACTTTTTGACACACATAAATATAATTGCATAAGACCACTAATTACATACCGCTTGTCCTATGTTATGGTAAATTCTCTGTGTTTAAACCAAATGAAAGTTGCCCCATGTTATGGTAAATTTTATGTATTTAAAGCAATTCAAATTCTTTTGACAAAATTTTGGAGCCACAATGATGGTAAATTATCTGCATATCAATGTCTTTCGAATTTTTTTTTGCACCACAATTTTTTCCACCTTAATTGTTTCTTCATCTACCAATATGGGGTACATAGAGGCATCTTTGGATGCCCATGGCATCAGTTAGCTTTGGATGCTACTGCTCGACCCTACAACACATTCAAATCTTCCAGTCCTCAAATTCCATTTATGGATCACTGCATCCCACCCTTATCATTCTTCAACACTCCCATATGATGCTCATTCACCTCTGCAGACGTAGAGTCCACAAATAACTTGTAAAGGTGTGGAGTTTTTTTTCAATTATGCCTTTCATTTTTTTGTACTATAATGGTATAGATGGTGGGCCCAAATTTGTTTTATTTGTTCTTTTTGCTATTGAATACATTGTTTCAAATCATCAATTATTGAAAATAATAATATGATATTGAAGTATTTGGCTTCATCCTTTCCTGAGCTCTCCTCTTTGTTTTGTCTAGGGTTTCTCATCTAGGGTTTGTACTATAAGCCTGCTAAGATATTTTAGTGTGGGGTTTTTGTGATTCAGTTTTAGTTGATACACAACAAGTTGGTCTATGAGATTTATCATGTAAACCCATATTTACAGTAAGATTCAAATGAAGACTGTTTGAGATTTTAGATAAGAGTTTCTATGAGCTTACAATCAAACATTAATCATCGGTCTTCATTAGAATATTGTTGGTCTATTTTGGGAATTACAATGTAAATTCATGTTCACAATAAAATGAAAATGGATATAGTTCTAAATCTCACAAGAGTTTCTATGAGATGACAATCAAACATTAATTTATCGGCCTCCAACAAATTCTTATCAACTTATATTGTAGACTCTTACGTTGCCAATACCTTCCACCCTTTCAAATTTAAGTTCAATAGTCATGGGGAGCACCATAAAAGCTATTAAGAAAGTTAGGAAGATGATTATAAATTTAGATCCAATTGAAACATGGCACTATGTATATTGGCACATCAACTTGAATGCTACTCTCTTAAGTGGAATTGACATCTTATCATTGTAACAATGCATTAGATGCTTCTTGATCCTAGCCAAATCCAACACTAGAAGGAACAATTGGATCAGAATATAGTAATTTATAGAACAAGAAATCCAATGGTAGCTTGAGCTAGGGCTGGAAAATTAGAGACCATGCATGGCAGTTTGTACCTATGGTATGTAGTCTGTTGTGTGTTTCTATAGGAATTTTTTGTTAAAAATTTAAGACTAGTATGCATGGATTAGTTCACTTGCTGCATGGTTTTTCTCTTGTAACATAGTGGAAAAGGAGAGAAGTGGGAATGAGACAAATTGGGAAGTTCCAGGTGCAATAATAACATCTCTTTTTCCTTAATAACTTAACTCTTTTCGCTGTAGCAAAGGTGTTGGGGCAGTGCACCTTGTTTTTCATGCACACTTCATTGGCTAAAATAGTCTTTGAATTATTTATATCTTTGAGTACAATGGATGCACTCCAACATTCTTCAATGCAATGTAAATCAACTAATTCTTACCACTAGGATCTACGCACAGTTTTGAAATTCTTTAGGTACTAGATATAGCTTCTGGATTACTTTCACAAATTTGGAATATCTTAGAGATAATATAATGTACCTATATGCCTTGTTTTCCCCCATAATTTATATTGTTGATTTCATTTACTCTCAAATCATATTATCCTTTAGTGTTAAATTATTCTCATCTTGGAATGAGTTGAATTAGTGTAAGGGTTGAATTTGTTCCAGTAGCTTTCAAAAGTGTGTGTAGTCAATCCCTATCCAAAGACAATTCATGTACTATTGCTCCATAACATTCCAACCACCCTAGGAGTAGTATTGCTTCTATGATCCTTTGCCAAAGTTCCCTTGATGTTGGCATGAACCTATTGACCACATTGTTTACGAGGCTATAATTTTTTGTTACTATAAGTCCCCTGGCAATAACTCCTCCATGGGATACAAATGTAGGAAACTCTTTCTTTCCCTTAGCATTCGCTTTCCTAACTTTTGAAGGGAAAGGTCAACATGATTGTTGCAAAATAGAAATGATAAAATTACATAGGAACATGGTACAAATATAGGAGAAAAGACAAGGGGACAGTAGGTTGGGGCACACTCTATAGTCCAGTTCCACAATCCAACAATATGTAGATTCTCACAATCCAGATTGAACATTAAACAAGCTGATGGCATAAAACAGAAAGAGAGTAATTTGTACAATTGAACAATTAAATAGTGAGTAGTGGAATTCTATGGTATCAAGGCAAGTCCAATCCTTTGGAAAGAAAGTACTTTAAATGAATCGAGGTCTACATTTCGAGCATTCGATCATACCATCCTTTCGTAGTATTCCTCACCATGAACCTAGAAAAGGAGGAACAACCCTGTAGCTAGAAATTGTAAGACATTCAAATAAAATGGAGATCACTAGGAGCTAGAGTAATAATTTACCATTTTACTGCTTCATCTGGTGCTACAAATAATTAGTAGTGTTAATATTATCTAATTGAAAATTGATTTGAGTGTTACTGCAAACACGAACGTTAACTGGTATATGTTGCTTGTCTTTAATAATGTCTTGGTTACACATATTACATATGGGTTCTTACTATTGTTATTAGAATATTCCTTCTTCTATGGCTTACAATGGAAATAATATCAACTAGTTCTTGCTTTTCTTATGTTCACTATCCTCTTCAAAGCTCAGCGTTTTCTCCAGATGTTATGGTAATTGTAGATTTGAATTTAACTTTTTCTACATGGTATCCTAATTTTCCTTTTCCTAGTCGATTTCTATTGTCTTCTCCAATATATATTTTCAATTAAAATTGTCGCGCCCGATTTTCCAGTATGCCTTGTCTTTGATCCTACGAGGATATACATCTTTCTTGAAAATGTATATCATGCCCGAGATTTGCATAGCCAACTCTGATCTAAAAATTACAAGATCTAAAAAATGAATGGAGTAGTTAGATTATAAAAGGCTTCTTCACACCATCTCTTGCATAAGGAGATACATGTCATTCTAATTGCATCCTGATCTAACACACTATTTTCTGCTTGTTGGGCCAACCATTTATCCTAAAATGGGGCCCCTTTTCTAGAAAGAACGATAACAGAGTGAGTCCTATACTCAACAACAACCATTTCTACAAAACCTTTGGCAATCCTACAGTTTCATATAATGTGCTTAACTATCTCTGGTTGTTCTTAATTATTTATTATATGTAGTAATGAGTTACCACATGCACTATCAAAAAAGAGGGCTTGGCCATGCTTATTTCATAGGTTTCTGAAAAATATTGCTTCTACATCAATGTCTCTATGAGGGATTTATTTTTCATTCGAGTTGAAGTAGATTTGTGTGAGGCTAAAGAGAAGTCCGTTAAAATTTTGAATGTATTTTCACTGTGACAACTCTGGCTTTGAGCCATCCATGTTTAGGTTTTGATATATCTGCATCTACAAAAGGTTTGATTTGTGCTTTTTATAAGAAGTAAAAACATGTGTGAAGTTTAAGGGGAACAATGATTAGATAAATTGAATGGTGTTTGTGAAGTGCAGGTCCCTTTATAACTGAAAGGTTTAGCATGGAAGTGGAAATGAGCCAAAGTTGAGTGACCCACTTGAATATTGACGACAAAGATCTCCTTCTTGTTTCTGAAGAGGCTTCTCCAATACCACAGAGAAAGTTGAAAAGGTTGAAGATAACAGGGAAAGCCCTTAGTAATGATAGAAGGCAAGTTCCTCTTACTGATCAAAATAATATTGTTGAAATGATCTCATGGACTACTTGAATGCTAATGAGTTTGTGAGCAATGGTCAAGGGTTTACTGCTAGTTAGTAGCAAATACAACATGCGGAGGAACAATGCATTTCCCAAAACAAGTTTTTCAATCTGCTAGGTGAAGCAGACAATGAGGATGATAAAAAAATCATCATGTTGATAATGTCCATGCAAGAGCTAACATGTTTGAAATCATAAACACATCCATGGATAACTCTGCTCCTAAAAGAAACAAATATTACGAAAACTTGAAATTCCATGCTTGTATAGATGAGCATACAAGGGGGATTACCCTATCATCTAAAATCAAAGCATTTATTGCAAACAAAATGCTACATGGCACAATTAAAAGGCAAAGCTTGGAAACCCTTTGTATTTTCATTCTTGTACCATTTTTTGAGTCCTTCTTCAATTGAATCTCTTGACAAACATATATCAATCATGTGATTCTATCCATCTGTTTCCACACCTGTTGAGAGAAAGGAAATGACATGATGATATGAAATTTAGATTCACCATTTTATTTGCAAAGACTACACTACCCAAGGCTGCGAGTATTTATCTTTTCCAGGATGTCTGATACTAGTACCTCATTATTTAGGACTCAAGATAAAATGGGTTTTTGGAGAGAGTTGAATCTCGGGACCTTGGAACATCACCACTTTTTGAGGATCCAAGTCTCCTTGAGCAGCCAAGGCATTATAGATTTTATTTATTGTGTAATCTACAATGGGGATTCAAAGACAAAATGAAAGTGCCTTTTTTTTTTTTAATCAAACATGGATAGACTTGATATTTTCTATATATTTGTCCTAGATAGCATAACCTCTACATTTAAGGTCCAACTCTGTTTCAGAGTCACTTCTTATGCCAAATCCAAA
>APFE030735025.1:14686-29095 GCA_000404065.3 Pinus taeda | reverse complement strand
ATTAAAACAAATATAATTAATATAACCATAAACCTAAAAGTAAAAAAGAATAATTAAATTAATTATATCTGTGAGCTAAGCATCTCTCTATATATAATTGAAAAATAAGACCAGTCTTTCAATATTTTTTCACATCCTAAAGATGAACCATCGTTGCTGGTTCGAAATGTCGATGGAAAAGAATCTTATGCGATGGATCCTGAAGATAATCTAAACAATGATGAAACTCGCAGAAACCTCAAAGACAAGAGCAATGATCTCTTGTCTAGGTTTCCAGGTTTAGTCTTTATCTACCCTTGGGCAGTTTGTGTGTGTACTTGGGTCTTATAGCTTTCGTTGCACTTATATTGTTTGCTATGTTCACATTGATTTAGGATTTAGCTAATTTTTTAGCCACTAGGTCTTTTCACACTATTATGTACCCATTGACCTACCTGATCATTCAAGGACATTAATTTCTCTCTCTTTCTTCCCTTCGATGAGCGTGTACCATTTATTTTTGTTTCGGGATTCTCTAAAGTTCAAGTGACATATGAGATCGTATTCCTGGTGTATGAGTAGTGCCAATATTTATTTAGTTGATAAATAGAGGTTGC
Organism: Pinus taeda; assembly: GCA_000404065.3. Taxonomy (NCBI): domain Eukaryota; kingdom Viridiplantae; phylum Streptophyta; class Pinopsida; order Pinales; family Pinaceae; genus Pinus; species Pinus taeda. The sequence continues at coordinate 28,499 of APFE030735025.1, read as the reverse complement.
AACATTCAGGATTGGAGGACGTGTAACCCTACTATTGACAGAGGAAATCATTTGATTATTGGGGAAATTGCATCCTTATCTCTTGGATTTTGGCTAGTATATGTCAAGCATGCATAGAGATGATGTATAGTGATGATTTTCAATGCATTTAGTAATAAGTGGGCATATATGTTCAACATATTAACACTAATATCAAACTTTTTGTAATATGATAAGGCAATTCTTCCCTAGGGTTTTACTGTAGCAACAATCCTTCCTTCCCATTTGTAGAAATAATTTTTTTAAAGCAATTTAACAAACAATTTAATGTCTTACCAGAACAATGTAATATATTTGGCATAATATAATTATACACAGGTTCAACAATAATAGATGGAGTTCAGTTATGGCAGCACACCTAAGCCTATGCCCCCATCAGAGGGGGGACACACACGAATTTTCCACAAAAGGGAAATGCCCCTTTTTGTTTTTCCTCAGAAGGGAAATGTGAGGAAAAGTTACTGAATGGAAATTAACGGAGTGTCTAGCTTGGGTGATCTATTGAAATGTGGCAACAAGAATATTCCAATTTTAATTTGTTCTTAAATTAAAATTCAGAAATAAAATTTGAATTTAGTCTCACCAACTGCTTGGAAAATAATTAATTAATTCATCTTGAGTTAATTAGTTGGAGAAATTTAGTCTAGAAGTCTTTGTGAATTCATGCAACAATTATCCCTTTGATTGAGGAGATTATCCCTTAATTAAGGAGATCAGGATGGGTTGTATTTGGGTTGTAATTAGTTAGCTCAGATAACTGAGTTAAGTCCAGTTAAATTAGTTCCAAACAGTGAGGAACTAATTGTGAGTTCAGTCAGTTAATGCATGCATGCATGAAACTAGTGTACTCTAGATAACTGAAGATTCTCTCATAAATAACTCATGCATGTCAGTTCAAACAAAGACCCATTTCAAATTAAAGTCAAGGACAATGTACTATTAGTTGCAAGAATTTTCCTACAAGAAAATCTCTTGCATGCAGAAGGAATTCATTCCTTGAGATTTGTGCAGTTTTAAAGTGTGTTGGAGTAGTGTGTGAGATTAATGTCAGACAAGGTTACAACAGGAACACCTAGAGAAAACTACACAAGGAAATAGGAGGCTTGGAGGGTAGAGGAAAAGGCATATGAGCTATCTATTCTATCTATGAGCAGTAGTGAGGGATTGTACTGAGAGCTAGATAGTTGTGAGAGCTAAAGCTGTGTGTAATCCTAAGATATTTCCACTTGTATGATAATACATATAGTGGGGTTTTTAGTTGAGGCTTTCCCCAGAGTATTCTTCTGTGTTTCATGTGTATTATTCTTGTTCTTTATTATATGTGTTATGTTTGATCTCGCTAAAATCGATTAAGCTTCCACAAGTTTGATTGTAGAAGTAGATTAAGTATTTTTCTTTAGTATATTGCATTATTAGGTTAATCTAAAGTCAGAATTTCTACATGGTATCAGAGAAAAGGTGATTGAAGCTGTGAACAATATACTGAAGAAAGGAACTTCAAAGTTTGAAGTTCTTGGTTGGAGGAGTAAAATCAAATTCTTATCATACTTCTAAGCTCACCAATGGCATTCAATGGCTTGAGACTCGAGTATGCTCTAGATGGCAGCTCGAATTACATAGCATGGAAGGATTGCATGGAAGCGGTATTAGAAGACAATGATTTGAAGGATTTCATTGATCAAGAAATCCCCAAGCCAGCTGCAGCTAATGAACAAGAATTGGTTGAATGGAAGAAGTGTGTGGTGAAGGCAAGCTATATTCTTCTAGAGGGAGTTAGATACCATATTGTCTCGAGTCTCAATGGGAAGGAGACTCCGTTCTCAATGTGGAAGAGATTGAAGGACCTCTATCAGAACAATAACGACTAGAGGAAACTGCTGCTCAAGGATAAGCTTCGGAAAATCAGGATGGAAAAGGGAGATACTATTTTAACATATCTGAACAAGCTCACCACTTGTAGAGATGAGCTTGGTAGTGTGGGAATAACTACAACTGATGATGATATGGTGAGTCTTGCTCTCCTCAATCTTCCAAAGAGCTGGCATAGCTACCAGGACTCCATGAATGGAAGAGAGAAACTCTCGGATTGGGAACAATTGTGGCTGGATTTGATGTAGGAGGAGATCAGGAGGAGCACCAGATATGGTTATTCCTCTAAGCATGATGATGAAGAAAATATAGCCTTAGCAAGTAAGGCAAGGAAAGGGAAAAGGAAGGCTTCCCATTCCAAATCTAATTCTTCTCATGGAGGGAAGAAGATTGACAAATCTAAAGTGAGATGCTTTAATTGTCATGAGGTGGGCCATTGTGCAACTAATTGTCCATTGAAGAAATCCAAGAAGGGATCCTTGAAGGGATTAGAAGGTGAGGCATTAGCCTCTTAGTTCGAGTTGGATTTTCCCCTCATTGCATGTATGGTTTCATCGATGGTGGGTTGTGTTTGGTATCTTGACAATGGAGCCTCATTCCACATGACCGACGATAAACGTTTGTTCAATACCTTGGAGGAGAAAGACCTCAAGATGTGCATAGAGATGGCTGACGATGGGAAGCACAGTGTTTCAGGAGTGGGCACAGTTGCTTTTCAAAGGGAGCATGGAGCTCCTCTCACCTTGACAGATGTGAACTATGTGCCTAGAATGATGAAGAACTTGGTATCGGTCACGATGTTGGAGGAAAAAGGCTACGATGTTGTCTTCATTAAAGGAAAGGCATTCCTGAGACACATAGCCATGGGTCAGACCAAGAGGATTGGGATTCGAGTGAAGAATCTCTATAAACTAGAGGTAGATGACTATGCTGCATTAAGTTCAAAAGTAGAATTGGTGCAAAGCTAAGACATCGGCGAGTTATGACATAGATGTTTGGGCCACTTGCATCATGGGGCCTTGAAGATAATGCAACAGATCTCTACCGGACTTCCCAAAGGTAAACTTAAGCAAGTGGACACATGCAAAGGTTGTACCTTGGGAAAGTACACCAAGTCTTGATTTCATGATCGAGACAATCGAGCTAAGGCAATCTTAGAGTGAGTTCATACTGATTTGTGTGGACCATACTCGACAACGTCCACCACAAAACAAAGGTATTATGTGATTTTCATTGATGATTTTTCTCGTAAATGTTGGATTCATTTCATGCAGAGGAAGGATCAAACCTTCTCAAAGTTTTGTGAGTTCAAAGCTTTGGTTGAGAAAGAATCAGGGAAGAAGATCAAGGCCTTGAGAACCGAGGATGGTGGAGAGTATGTCTCTCAAGGGTTTAAGGACTTCTGTTATGAAACCAACTCCTAAAAATATAGAAAAGATAGATGAACGCCTTAGAAATAAGCTTCTTCGAGGGGGAAACCTCCTTTACATTACACAAATGAACAATCATTGGATGATACAAATGACAAGACCTCCTTTCTATATATAGGAGTTTAAGGGATCATAATATAATTAGAGACGACATAACAATAATAATTTAAGGGCACACTAATAACACTAGTGGGCTTCTATGGGGCACAATAATAACAATATGGGGACTCCATGGGCACAACAATATAATAAGGGGGTTGTACTAATAACAATAAGGGGTTACACTAGTAGTATAGGGACCTGTTGAGGGCCAAAAATGTCTGCTTTAACATTGGGGGATAAACACCCGGTTCAGACCTTAAAGCAGCTCTTTTTCCATTTGGATTAGTGGCTCAAACTGGTTTAACTAGGTCTAGTTACCTTTTCCCTATCACTATTGGTTTATGATATATCTTTAACTACCAATAGTCAGGGATATCAGATCACTTCTTCTTGCTGATCGAGCAAGAGAATGACCTTTAAGCTGATTTCGGTTCAACCAAGCCACAACTAAAATTTTGTCTCTTTGAGAAGAGGACTTAAAAGAATGTAGATTAATCTAAATGCAAACTTATTCTATAATGCAAGCAAAAAGAAAGTAATCCTAATCCTATCTTAACTAGGCAGATATAGATCTAACCCAACTAAGAGAAAGATAATTAAATGTATTGGGATTTAAATATGTCTTGTTTATAATGAATATCAAGTTAATGAAGTAGTTCAATTAAATGATATTATGGATACCAAAACACATCCTATTGGGACCTCTTAACTGAAATAAGAAACCAACAACATTCCAAGAAGTAATTAAAAAAAAAATATGGATTATCAAATTAGACAATCCAATAATTAAATAATAATATGCAGAAATAGTTCACAACACATTACTATTTAATAAATCAATTTTATAAGACAAATTTCTAAGTAAATAGTTACTCAGAAATTACAATTTAATCAATAAGAGCAAATATACATAATAACAACATTGAGACAAATTACCCATATTGACAAAAGTGCACAAACATGAATAAAATGACACATTCATGTTATCATAAAAATGAAACTAGTATTTGAAATAGTAGTATTAGAAATACCAATTTATTGAATCCATTTCTCTAACCCTGGTCTCCAATAGTCCTTTACATTGTTTGAACTTCTGCATTCAAAACTAGAGCCACAATAGTGCAAACTCTGCCCCTCATACATAATTCAAGATACAAAAGAAAAATCCTCACTAATACTCAAATCTGAGATTTTCTCTTCTCCCTCCTACAACTCTAAATTACTATTACAAAAGTGATTTTAGAAGTCTAAAATTGCAGAGGAGAGCAACCTCTAATTACATTCTGTAATCTATTATTTATAATATTTGCAAAAGAATTCTTGAGAGGAAAGTTTGTTGAAGAAAAATCTGCCAAATCTAATTTTATTTGCTCAAAATTCCAATCTTTTAATTGCTGGAGCATTCTCATTGATTGAGACCTTTTTTCTCCATATATCTTCTACTATTTTCCTGTAAAAATAAATCAAAACAAATTAAGATGCAAAAAAATAAAATCAAGATGCCATTTTTGGCATTAAAACAAATCCAATCAAATACAATTTAAATAAATAGTTGAAAATAAAATATAAGCTTTTTATTGATGCCTGGGATGGTTTAATTAGCCATGGATATCATTGACGAATGGATTTGCGTTCAGAAGAGGCTTGGACAAATGAAAATGCAGAAAATAAAACCCAGAAAATTGATTTTGTTTTAAAAATTCGGAGCTTGAACTTCTGCTAATTTTTAACCCAATAAATGACCAAATCTGTTAATGAAGCCTCCTCAAAAATGTTCTTCTTGATTTTATCTTTCGATTGAGCTGTCCTAGGCCTCATTTGGGCAAATAAAATTCAATCTATGAGCCTCCAAAGTTGATGAGTCAAATCTGACACAATTTTGGAATTTCTATCGCTGGGCTAAAAAATCAGAATTTTAATTAAAAATTTAATCCTAAATTAGAATTCTAATATCTAATAATTAATTCTTATTTAATTGTTAATTATGAACTAAACTAATTATAATAATCTATATTAATTAATATAACTAACCTAATATAAATTAACTATTTATAAAAATAATTAATCTAAATAATAATTAATATATATATATTATTAATTAAAATTCATTATTTAAATTAATAAATATTAAAATATTAATTTAAAATAGATTTAACATTAAACCTATCTACCCCACCTTCACTCATTCACTCAACAATATGAGGAGTCTTTGCAACTTAAACCAAAAACCAAAGTTATGACTTTTGACTTTAAATGATCGACGATCGACATCGGGGACGTGTACGGGTTTTTTTTTAAAGAGGTGTGATTAAACCTCCGTCCGTTCAAAAGCCTCGATGCAATCGATTTATTTTATTATTATATATATATATTATGTATTAAATTAATTTAATTTAATTAATTATATTCAATTACATTAATTAATTTAAAATTTAATATTCAACATTAATTATTTTGGTTATATTATGAATTTTAGTTTTCTAACTATATCCACTTTTAAAAAAATAAAAATAAACTACAACCACTTTGATGTTTTGGGTTTTGGAGATTAATAATTAATTTGGAAATTGGAGTAAATTTCTAAAATCCCGATGCTTCATGATTTGACTGTATAATTAAAAATGAAAAATGTTAATAAGAACTAACTAGGGGTTACTATTTAAAATAAATGCATTATTGAACTAATTTGTTTACAAACATGGAATATTGTACATTATATGCATTTTAAACTAGGCTAGATAAATGATTGGACTTCAAAGGAGTGCCATTTGCAAACCAATTAACCCAAATCAGGCGAAACAAGTATCAATGGGAAGTTGATAAAAAATCAATTTTAAGAAAGCAATCAAAACAAGAATCCAAAGAAAATGAAAAATTAACAAAAGCATGGAATAATCAACTAAATAAAAATCCTAAAAGGTGTTTAGCCAAATTTTTTATAGAAAGAGTCCCCATTATTTGAGGTGAACAGTAAAAAATGGGGGGGTTGTGTTTTACCACAACATGAACTGACATGCCCCTCTCCTTCAAAAGTTGTTGTCCTCAACGCTTGAGTAGTTATTGATGCTTTTGTATAAAATTCTTGTCCTCCCATGTTGTATCTTCAGCGAGTAAGTTCTTCCACTTGATGAGATACTCTGAAATTGATCAATTTCGTAGCTGGTGGGTTCTTATTTCTGTGACTGCTCTAGGTTCCAATATGATTTTTCCTTCTTCGTTAAGTTCTGACTTATTGTTTGAATTGGGACCTTCTGTAACTTTTGAATGAGTGGTGACACTTCTTCATCCTTCTTCCATTCATCCCTTACTTCATTTATCCAATCTGGTTGGATAATAGAAATAACACAAAACAATGCTTCCACATCCTCATCCCTTCTTGAGACTGCATTTGCAACAACATTTGGCTTCCCATTTTTGTAGATGATTTCAAAATCATAACCCAACATATTTGTGACCCATTTTTTCTTTTCTTCCAAAGATAATCGTTGTTCTAAAAAGTATTTCAGACTATCATGATCCAGTTTTACCTTGAAATGTCTTCCCATTAGGTAAGGTTGCCATTTCTTAAGTGCATGTATTATTTCCAACGTTTCCTTCTAATCAATATCTTGCTTGAGATGTAGTTGCAAAAATACCCAATCGCCTACATTAAAACTTCTTTCACTACGATGTTGATCTACCTCTTGTTTCATTCGATTATGCACCAAAGTGGCATTATCCTTTAAAAGTTGGAGAACTTGTTGTTGATGCTTGATTTGATCTTTCACTGCTTGAACCTTTTTCTTCTTGATATGTCCTTCTATCTTGAGAGTTTGAGTGGTAATTTCTTCCAATGCATTACAAGATATAGTCTGATTCATTTCTTGATTCTCGATGTGATCTTTCACTTGTTGAACATTTTTCTTCTTGACATGTCCTTCTATCTGGATAGTTTGAGGAGTGGTAATTCCGGCCAATGCATTACAAGATATGATAGAATTCATTTCTTCTTTCTCGATGTGATATTTCACTTCTTGAACCTTTTTCTTCCTGATATGTCCTTTTATCTTGAAAGTTTGAGGAGTGGTAATTATTTCCAATTCTTTACAAGATATGGTCGGATTCATTTCTTCTTTCTCTAGGGTTGGTTCCTAGTGTATATCCTCTTCTTTTGATGTTTCTTGATCCTTTTCTTCCTCCTCTTCATAATCTATGTAAAATAATTTCTTCTCAGCACACTTATGACCTTTAGTGTATTTTCTATCACAATTGTAGCAAAGCCCTTTTTCTCATTTTTCTTGCAATTTTTGCGGTGTAAACCTTGTAGGTTGTGGAAGGCTAGGGGAAAAACACTTCTATAATTATAATCATGAGTGGTGGGATTACTTGTTTCCATAATTTCACTTTCAATTTTTCTTGCCAACCTGAATGCCTTCTCCAATGAATCAGGTTCCCAAAGACGAACCTCATATTGAATGTTATCCTTTAAAGTCCCTATGAAGACATCAATCATTTTCTTCTTTGGAATATCATTTACCCTTATATTCAATTTTTTGAAATCCTCAATGTGCTTTTCCATTGAACCCTTTTGTTTGAGATTTATCAATTGGCTAAAGAATGTGTTACTCTTTGTATCCTCATAATGTGTTATCATTTCTTCCGTGAAAATTGACCAAGTGACAAGTACTCTATGAGAACACAACCCTTTATAACATAAAAAATGATCTGTTTCTAAATATAAAGATACAATATGTACCTTTTGTAACAGTTGCATCTCATGTAGATTAAAATATTGTTCCATCTGTAGTATCCAATTTATTGGATCCTTTCCATCAAACTTCGTCATATTGCCTTCTCTTGATTTTAGGAGCTCGATCTCGAAATGACTGTAACTCTATAATTTTGGATCTCCAAGTTCTAAAATTTCATCCCGTGGTATCCCTTTGAGTCCTCTTTCTAACTTCGAAAGTATGACCAATATTGGATTTTGTAAAGAAGCGTTATGTCAAATCTCGCACAATGACCCGATTATAGACTGACTCAGTAGATCAAACTTGTACAAAGTGCCTCCTATCACTGTTTCAACCTTAGGACCTGAAACAGATACACAAAAAACTATAGTCTATTCTCTTCCTGAAACTTCGTATGAAATTTTAATTTGATGCTCAGAGATAAAGTTATGACAATTTTCCTAAGGTCACCTGTTTAGGATGTAATTTGGGAGCCTGGAGAAACCCTAAATGTCTCAAATTATATCTCCGAAAATATAGCGAGACATAATTTGAAATTCAGACACAAGCTTCGCCAAGATTTCAGTTCAAATGGGTTTCAATTTCAGATTTTTAACCTTCATAGAACAAATAGTATATTGAAAAGTTCACGATGCCCTGTTTGAGATGAAATTCTGGAGCTTGCAAAAACCCTAAAGTCCTTAGATCATATCTTTGAAAATATAGCGAGATAAGGTCTCCAATTCAAATGCACGGTTCAAAACGATTTCTTTTCAAATGGTTTTTTTTTAGCTTCTGAAAGTTCGTAGTGAAAAAGTTATAGCGAAAATGCCATGATGACCTGTTTGGAGCAGCAAAACCCTAGAATCCATAACTCTGATACCAAATGTTATGAAACCAACTCACAAAAAGATAGAAAATATAGATGAATGCCTTAGAAATAAGCCTCTTTAAGGGGGCAACCTCCTTTACATTACACAAATGAACAATTCTTGGATGATACAAATGACAAGAACTCCTTTCTATATATAGGAGTTTAAGGGATCATAATATAATCAGAGCTGACATAACAATAATAATATAAGGGCACACTAATAACAATAGTGGGCTTCTATGGGGCATAATAATAACAATATGGGGACTACATGGGCACACCAATATAATAAGGGGGTTGTACTAATAACAATAAGGGGTTACACTAGTAGTATAGGGAGCATGGAACTCCTCTCACCTTGATAGATGTGAAGTATGTGCCTAGACTGATGAAGAACTTGGTATCGGTCATGATGTTGGACTACAAAGGATACGATGTTGTCTTCAGTAAAAGAAAGGCATTCTTAAGATACATAGCCATGGGTCAAACCAAGAGGATTGAGATTTGAGTGAAGAATCTCTATAAACTAGAGGTAGATGACTATGTTGCATTGAGTTCGAAAGTAGAATTGGTGCAAAGACAATACATTGGTGAGTTATGGCATAGACGGTTGGGCCACTTGCATCATGGGGCCTTGAAGATAATGCAGCAGATCTCTACCAGAATTCTCAAAGGTAAATTTGAGCAAGTGGACACATGCAAAGGTTGTACCCTGGAAAAGTACACCAAGTATTATTTGATGATCGAGACAGTCGAGCTGAGGTGATCTTAGAGCAAGTTCATACTGATTTGTGTGGACCATTCTCGACAACATCCACAGGGAAGCAAAGGTATTATGTGATTTTCATTGATGATTTTTCAAGTAAATGTTGGATTTATTTCATGCACAAGAAGAATCAAACCTTCTCAAAGTTTTGTGAGTTCAAATCTTTGGTTGAGAAAGAATCAGGGAAGAAGATCAAGGCCTTGAGAAGCGATGATGGTGGAGAGTATGTCTGTCAATAGTTTAAGGACTTCTGTGTAGCGGAAGGAATTAAAAGGGAATTTACGGCATCTCATAACTCACAACAGAATGGGGTGGCCGAGAGGAAGAACAAAATGACTATGGGGGTAGCTCGGGCGATGTTGCATGACCAAGGCCTACCACTTAATTTGTGGGCTGAGGCATGCAACACAATGGTCTATTTGCAGAATAGAAGCCTACATTGCATACTTGGGATGAAGACACCAGAAGAAGCTTTCTCCGGGAAGAGACCAGATGAGTCACTTCAGGATCTTTGGTTCATCGATATTTTACCATGTGACCAAGGATGCCCGGAAGAAACTTGAGCCAACAACAGAGTTGGAGATACTTGTGGGGTACAGTGATACACCTCACAATATTGGGTGTACTTTCTTACCAGTCGGAGGATAGTGGTATGCATAGATCTAAAGTTTGATGAGCAGAAGGCCATGTGAGTTTCCCTTGAGAGGGAGCTCCAACTATAGGTTGTGGAGGAACTTTTGGTTCCTAAGGAGGAGGAGCCTCAGACTGATGTGGAGGAGCCACATGCAGAGATTTTAGGAGTGGAGACATCCACTCAAGTAGAGTCTTCTAGAGATGGGTGAAAGTGCACAAGAGAAGCTGACAGATTGTTGTCGGATGCGAGAGAGAATGTGGGAGAACCATCTTCTTAGTGCATATAGAGAAGGTCACCTGATAGGTACACTGGATACATGGCCCTTATTGGGGAATGTGTTGAGACCAAGCCATCTTCCTTTGAGGAAGCAGTGCAACAACCGATTTGGGTTAATGCTATGGTAGAGGAGTATGACTCCATAGTTTAGAACAATGTTTGGGATGTGGTTCCAGACCAGAGAACAAGTAGGTTGTGGGTTCTCGTCCTCTTTACACAGTAAAGCAAGCTGCTGATGGTAGTGTGGAGAAACATAGGGCAAGATTTGTTGCCCGTGGTTTCTCACAAGCTGAGGGGATTGACTATAATGAGACTTTTTCTCTTGTAGCAAGGTACTCATATATCAGATCGATGTTGGCACTATCAGCACAGATGGGTTGGAAGATCCATCAGATGGATGTGAAGAATGCATTCCTTAATGGCAAGATTGAGGAGGAGGTGTACATAGAGAAACTGGAAGGTTTTAAGACCTTTGATTATGAGTCACATGTGTTCCAACTCAAGAGAGCTTTGTACGGGTTGAAGCAAGCACCTTGTGCTTGGTACACCAGGATCGACTACTACTTTATGGGGTTGGGCTTCACAAAGACTGAAGCGGATGCGAACCTATATCACATCATGGTGAAAGGTAACCAGTTGATCATTGTTCTTTATGTTGATGATCTCATATTGACAGGTGATGATCAATTGATCATGCCTTGCAAGGAGGACCTTGCAAGAGAATTCGAGATAAAAGACATGGGTCTTATGCACTACTTCCTTAGCATGGAAGTGTGGCAGAAGGATGGAGAGTTGTTTGTGTCTCAAGGCAAGTATGCCAATGAGATACTCAGGAGATTCCACATAGAGAAGTGAAAGCCCATGCAGAATCCTCTAGCAGGTAACTAGAGGAAGGAGGATGCTACTTTAGGAGAAGTAGTAGAAGCTACTATGTACATGTAGCTTGTGGGTTCATTGATGTACTTAGTAAACACATGACTAGATTTGTGCTAGGTGGTGAACTAGCTGAGTCAAGCTATGGTTTAGCCTACCAAGATGTTTTGGAAGGCGACAAAGCATGTTTTGAGATACCTCAGATGCACATCTCAGTATGGATTATGGTACATACGGATAGAGGGAGTGAAGCTATAGGGCTTCATTGATGCAGATTGGGCAGGGAGTCTATTAGATCGGAAGAGCACATTAGGAGGAATTTTCAACCTTGGGTCAGCTGCAGTTTCTTGGTACAATAGGAAACAGAGGTTAGTTGCACTTAGCTCAGTAGGGGCTGAATACATGGCTGCAAGTTAGGTAGCATGTGAGGCCATCTAGATGCGGAAAATTCTAGTTGGTTTGTTTGATCAAAGGATGGATCCAACTGTGATCTATTGTGATAATCATAGTTTTATCAAACTCTTTGAGAATCCAGTATTTCATGACAAGTCCAAGCATATCAACATTCAATATCATCATCTCAGATACTATGTGGTGAGAAGGATCATGTTGTTGCAATATATTTTTACTGAGGAGCAAGATGCTGACATTTTGACTAAGGCATTGTAAAAGTGTAAACTCGAGTTCCATAAAGACAAGATCGAGGTGGCAGATAATCCCTTTCTTGTTGAGATAGAGTGTTGAAATGTGGCAACAAGAATATTTGAATTTTTAATTTGTCCTTGAATTAAAATTCTAATTTAGTCTCACCAGCTACTTGGAAAATTATTAATTAATTCATCTTGAGTTAATTAGTTGGAGAATTTCAAGCTAGAAATCTTTGTGAAGTCATGCAACAAGTATCCCTTTGATTGAGGAGATTATCCCTTAATTAAGGAGACCAGGATGAGTTGTATTTGAGCTGCAATTAGTTAGCTCAGTTAACTGAGTTAAGTCTAATTAAATTAGTTCCAAATAGTTAGAGGAACTAATTGTGATTTAAGTCAGTGAATGCATGCATGCATGAAACTAGTGTACTCCAGATAACTAAATATTCTCTCATAAATAACTCATGCATGTGAATTCAGACAAAGACCCAGTTGAGATTAAAGGAAGGGATAATGTACTATCAGTTGTAAGAATTTTCCTATAAGAAAATATCTTGCATGCAGAAGGAATTAATTCCTTGAGATTTGCGTAGTTTTATAGTGCGTTGGAGTAGTGTGTGAGATTAGTGTCACACAAGGTTACAACAGGAACACCTAGGGAAAAATGTGCAAGGAAATAGGAGGCTTGGAGGGCAGAGGAAAAGGCATATGAGCTATCTATTCTGTCTATGAGCAGTAGTGAGGGATTGTACTGAGAGATGGATAGCTATGAGAGCTAAATTTGTGTCTTATCCTGAGATATTTCCACTTGTATGATAATATAGATAGCGGGGCTTTTAGCTGAGGCTTTCCCCAGAGTACTCTTCTATGTTTCATGTGTATTGATTCTTCTTCTCTGTTATATGTGTTTTGTTTGATCTTGTTCAAATCTATTAATCTTCCGCAAGTTTGATTGTAGAAGAAGATTAAGTATTTTGCATTATCAGGTTAATCTACAGTCAAAATTTCTACATGATCATGGCTCTCATAACATTGTCTAAAGCATAAGTCTCTATTTTAAATTGATGATGTAAATTATGAAAGGTGTTTTTGTTTTGTTTTTAATTCCAAATGAAACTGGAATTGTATTGTATCAAAAGGCTGTGTTGAGGTAGACAGAAACACATATATATATTTTCTTATAAAAAGTTATTCAATTTTACAAAATTTGTAGACTTCTAGTATATGCTCTATCCGTTCTTCACTCCCATTATCGCTACAATTATAGGTTTTCTTAGAGGTAGCTTGTTTAACAAAAATACCCAAGATACCTAATATTCAAAAAACATAAAATATGTCAAGGATTTGCGTTGTGCTGAGTTTCCCACCCCTCAAGGTGTAAATCATGAAGAGTTAGAATTGGAGTTGTACAAATATTGTTCTACATCCATTCAAAATATTGTTATTGTGTTGTTTTCCATCTTTCTACCTTCCTTTATCAATTGATTCATTGACCAAGAAATGTGGTTGAAACTTAACATAAATCTTTGAGTAAAATTTGCTAATCTAAAGGAACTCCTCAGGTCACGAATGTCTTAGTCAGTTTTTTTTTTTT
>APFE030735020.1:0-12653 GCA_000404065.3 Pinus taeda | reverse complement strand
TAGCTGATTTGTAGGAAAAATTCTACAAAATTCTACATGGTATCAGAGCACAGGTGATCAAGGAGAGAACAATATACTGAGAGGAGATTTCAAAGTTTTGAGTTTTGGGCCAAGAGTTTGCAGAGCAGATTTGAAAATTTATTTACAAAATTTTCAGAAATAAATAGCAGATTTGGATTTCTTGCGGAAAAATACCCAAAATAAAAAAAAAAAATTGGTTGAATCGGAGTTCGGATGAGGGAGATATCGTTGATTTAAAATCAGTTCCTTTTCTAGAAAATTTTGTGACGGCGGGAAAGTGGAAATAGATTGGTGTGCTAGCCAAGATCCTGTATGCACTTGAGGTGCAAGATGCATGCAAAGCCTTGAGGAGCAAGGCAAAGGTTAAAGACTTGGTGGTTGAGATGGAGGGTATATTATCTCTCAACATGCAGAGCCAGAAGAAGTCTCAGACGATTGTGGAGGAGCCACGATTGGTGCAACAACTTCAGGAGGTTGTGGAGTAGCCACAACAGGGGAAGCTGAGTGGAGATCGAGTAGAGACATCTACTCATGCAGAGACCTCCATTAGGGGGAAACTTCGAGCCAGGTGGGCTGAGGGATCACATGCAGCCATATCTCCATGTAGGAGGTGGGGCGATATAGAGTGATCGTCCCAAGGAGGAGGGGAAGAATCCTTGAGGTACCCAACCTCTTGGATGAGACCTTGCTACAGGAGCCCCGATGTGGAGTAGCAGGAACTGACTAATTGGGTAGAGACAGATGCAGATGGAGCGACAGTGCAGGGAATCCCAGGACAGCGCATAGCTAGCAGGCTGCAACAATGCAAGAGGCACAAGTGTTTTGCACAGTGCTAGGTGGCACAGAAAGGTGTGCAATGGTGCGAGAGGCATGGAGATGTTGCAGTAGCGCAGAGGTCAAAGAGGGAGCACTTGTCAACAACAGGTAGAGCTTCAGCATCAGAGTATGTTCCTAACCCAATAGAGTGGTCAGTTGGGAGTGTTTTGTTCCAAGTGTTGTTGGAGCAAGTGGACCGGGTAGATGTGTTGCATGCAGAACATTCCAGAGTTACAGGATCGGGTTCGAGAGGAAGCCTTTCTTGTTGAGAGGGAGTGTTGAAAAGTGTGCAACAAGAAATGCTAAATTTAGAATGTGCTAAAAATAGACCAGTGAGGTCATTGGCCACATTGGGTGAGAGGTGAAACTGCGAAAAATAGAAAGTTTTAAAAATAGCATTTCTAGGTCCCTTCCTATTTATAGTAGTCCCTAGTCTATCTATAGGAAGTAAAATTAATTTTGGTTTTAATAGCAGTTTAAAATATTAATTAATTTATCTCCATGAGTTAATTAATTATGAAAAATTAAACTTGTAGTCTTTGCGAGATCATGCAATTATTTTCTCCCTTGATTTAAGAATTTATCCCTTGATTAAAGGAGATAAGGTGCAATTCTATAATGAGAGAATCAGTTGACTTAGTTCTAACTAGTCAAGTCCAGTTAGATTATTTTAACAAGTTGTTAAAATAATAAAATATAGTTTGTTAATGCTTGCATGCATGTGACAACTATAATTTTAGATAACTGAGGATTCACTCATGGATAACTGTTGCATGTTAGTTCTGTCAGAGACCCAGTTGAGATCAGATGTGGGACAGTGTACTATCAGATGCTTAACTATTCTAGTAAGTAGTTTTTGCATGGTTGAGGAACTAGTGTTCTCAAGGAATACGTAGTTGGACCATTAGTTGTTTTTGGTATGTTGGAATTAATAGCATGTGCTTTTGCTATTATTTCCTAAGCAAACTACATAAGGACCATAGGGAAAGCCTATATAAACAAGGCTTGGTTGGTTCATGAGACATATCTTCATAGTTCATTGAGAACTGAATAGCTTGAGAGCTAATTCTTCTTGTATTGTGAAGAGGATTTCCACTTGATTGATAATACATGGTTGGGGTTTTATGCTGGTGCTTTCCCCTGGATATATCTTGTGTTATGTGTGATTAATTCTCTTGATCAATTATGCGTGTTTCTACTTGATGTTGCTCATGATTTCGATTATGCTTCCACTTAATGTTTTGTAGAAGTAGAACAAGTATTATGCTTTAGGAAATTGCATATATTGAGTTGTTCTACATGTGAAATTTCTACATGGTATGCTAGCTCTTCTTATGCCATTCTTATCTTCTACAGGGGTTTCATTGTTTTGGAAGAAGTTTTTCTTGGCAGCTTGGCCAATTGGTTTTTCATCCTTGCTCCAAGGAAACCCAAGAGGAAGGATAGTGACCCTACTAATGAATTTAGAGGTTATCTCCATGGAAAGGCCTCTAAAAGTGATAGTGGCATGTGTTCTTGAGTGAGGGACCAAAGAGTGGGCAAATTCCTGAGCATTTTCCTTCATCAAACCCTTAGAATTTCTCAAAAAAAGTTCATCCAGTTGGCTCTTGTGAATATGTCCACTACTGGGGGGTGTGCATGGAGCTTGGAGGAGTTAGTGGGTTTCTTCCTCATAAAACCTCCTGCCATTTTGTGTATGTTTCCTTGGAAAACCAACTATGGAAATGGAGAGAAAAAAAATTTCTTTGAAGAAAAACAGAGAGACAGAGACTGTGTTTTTTTAAGAAATAAGAAACAGTTCTTTTATGAAATTCCTCCACCCAACAGTTATATTTTCTCATCAAAAACTAAACCACTGTTAGCATATTTTGATATTCAATGGAGGTATGCCAAGAACCTACCTCTACAGTCTAAGAATTGTGCTAAAAACTGTGTTTTTCCTCTCCAAAACAACTTATTGGCCCTCCTGTAGAACACTGCCAGCCCTCCTGTAGGTTCTCCTGTAGAACATGTAAGTGCTCCTGTAGAATACCAAGAGAAGGGATATTGGAGAGATCAATGGAGAAAAATGGGTGCAAGGCTTATAGGGGCGCGAGAAGGTAGCAGGAGTGGAGTTTCAAGGAAAGAATGAAGGAGAAAGGTGGTGAGAGTGCTTCGGCAAGGAGTACTTATGTCTTTGTATGGATATTTCCAGTGATGGAGGGTGAGCTAGCCAAGTGTACGTTGGCACCATTTGGACCGTTGGTCCTCACCTGCCTTTTCATAATTTCCCTTTCCTTGTAATCACCCCTCCTGATTGCATCGGAGTTCCCACCGCCTCCACTACCTGTCCTTGACATCTCTCTTGAGTTTGACTAAGCATACATGTGGTGACATGTTCGGACGAGTGAAGCCAATTGGATGAAGGTGGCCAAGTTAGCTAGCCATCTCAACCCCAACCAACCTCAACCATCTCGTTACTATTGCATGCTTTCTAACTATACCAATGAAAATAGAGGGGCGGGTTAGTCACTTACCTGGGATCCGAATGCATTTGCTGTGAGGTGTTATGGCCTTTCCCTCTGCTGCATGCCTTTTTTTTTTATGCATGCTTGTATGCTCGTTGAGATATGGTTTTGTTGTGTACAAATTACTTTTCGGATGGATCTGATCTTCAGGTGTCTTCTTCCCTTCAGATTTGCACCCTCATGCTGCTAATGCTAGATTTTAATGGGATCAGCTGCTACAGGAATTCCTACAGGAGCTCCTGTAGCTACTTCTCCCTTTGAAATTTTAGCTTTTTCTGTGCTTGGAGCTGTGAGGATGATGCCAAAAATGTAGATAGAGATGGAGAGGTAAGGCGTAGGCTTCAGGTGAGGTGAATGGTTCTATTCCTTTTATATTTTTTTGTTCTTTTATTTTTCTAAGAAAACTGTTTTTTCTTTGTTTTTTTTGGGCAGGGAGAAGAATGGTGCTTGGGATATGATGCAGGTCTAGAAATGATGGAAGAGAGGTTTGAAGACTATAGGAGGATTTATAAATACTTTATGAATCTTCCCTTCTCCTCGAACTGATTTTAAAATCCATCTCTGGCTCTCAGTAATTTCTACAGGATCCTCTTGTAGAAAACACAGGGCCTCCTGTAGAAAACACAGTTTTCAAAAAAGGGGCATAGTGAGGTGGAAGGAATGTCAAGAATGATGGAGAAAGGAGAGGGAAGGTAGGTTAGGTGCTGGTAGTGATTTTAGAGCTCCCTGCGTACTAGTTGTTGCACTTCCTGTAGTCCTCCTGCACCTGCAATACAACTGGAAATTCATTTTTCTTTTTCTTTTTTCTTTTTTTGAAAACAACCAGGGCGCCTCAGGGAGGTTTTCACCCTAGTTTCTTGCCCTGGGCACCTTTAAGGGAGGTTTTCACCCAGGGATCTTATTTTCTTTCTTCTCTTTTTTGACACCACTAGGCCGCCTTAGGAGAGGTTTTCAACCCAATGAAGGGACTCAAGCGCCTCATGAAAGTTTTCACTTGAGTCCTTATTATTTTTTTGTTTTTTTTTTCTCTTTTTCTTCAGTGATTGGGTGAAGTGGAGGCTAAGACATGCTCCCCTACCATCATTGACTTATTCAATCCTTCAATGAACTCTCGCTTGGAGAGGGGTTTCTTGTAGATTTTCAACCAGTGTCCATTGACAAGCATGGGGATGGCTTCATCATCAATGGTTCTGATCAGAACTGAACCATTTTCATTGAATTTCTCCACAATGTAGGGTCATAGCCATCTTGTCCTCAGCTTGCCCTTGAAATATTTATATCTTGAATGATAGAGTAGCGCCCAATCTCCCTCTTGAAATTGCTTCTCTTTGATGTTTTTGTCATGCCATATCTTTCTCTGAAGTTGAACTACCTCTGTATGGAGAAGGGCCTGCATTCCCTATTCATCCAATCCATTGAGATGGAGTAATCTTTCTTTCTGTGCATGGCTAAGGTCTAGGTCTGGTTGAGCTACCATCCTCAGGGTATTGCATTCAAATTCTATTCACAACAAAGCCTTCTTCCCATAGACCAACTCGTAGGGTGTGAACCCTGTAGTGGTCTTCCATGTTGTGTTATAGGCCGAAGTGGCCTCAACTAATTTGTCCGCCCAATCTTTTCCGTTGCCGCTCACTTACCTTTGTCAGGATCCCTTCCAATGCTCTATTAGTGACCTCCACCTGCCCATTTCCACCTGCCCATTGGCTTGTGGATGGTAAGGGGTGGAATTCCTGTGCTTGATTCTATGATGTGTGAGCAGGTCTTCAATCAGATTAGAAGTGAACTGGTTGCCTTGATCTATGACCAACTCTCTTGGATACCTGAACTTGTAGAATGTGTTCTCTCTAAAAAATTTAGCTACTTTTTCCTTTCTCATTGCTTTAATTTCTTTTGTCTCCATCCATTTTGTCAGGTAGTCGATGCACACAATGATGTATTACTTCTATTATGAAGGAGGGCTGATAAGCCCCACAAATTCCATGCCCCACTTCTCGAATGGCTCAAAGGTCACTTGAGGCTGCATGGGCATTTCATCCTTTGGAGTGGGTTTCCCCATCCTTTGACACTGATCACACTGGCTAACATATCTCCTCACATCCTGATGAAAAGTGGGCCAATAGTAGCCTACTTGCAGTATCTTGAAGGCAGTTCTTTGTGCTGCAAAATGACCTCGACAAGGCCCATCATGACAAGTCAGAAGGATGTCAAAAAATTCCTCTTCCCTGACACATCTCCTCAAGATCTGATTTGGGCCAAGTTTGAAGAGATTGCCCCCAATCCAGGTGAAAGGGTCGCTTTTCCTTACTATTTTTCTCTTCTCCTTTGAGGATTAGTGTGGTGGGAACTGTGTTGAAACTAAGTAGTTTTCTATATCAGCAAACCATGGAGAGAGTACTGAGATAACAAACAGGTGTTCATCTAGAATTTTATCATCCACCATTCCTTCTTCACCTGTAAGCAAATTTATTCTAGACAAAAAGTCAACAACAACATTTTCTTTACAAGGCTTATCAACAATGGTCAAATCAAACTGTTGCAGTAAAAGCAACCATCTAATAATGCGAGCATCCACATCTGGGTTGTTCATTAAATATCTAATTGCAGCATGATGAGTGTGCATAAAGGTTTGCTAGCCTCTGATATAATGTCTGAATTTATTTAAGGAATGCACGACAGCTAAGAGTTCCTTCTCGGTTACCGTATAGTTCAACTCTGCCTTTGACAAGTTTTTGTTTATAAAGTATATGGCATAAGGTAAATTTTCATTGATTTGTCCCAAGGCTGCTCCTATTGCTTTGTTTGAGGCATCTGTGTCAATGTGGAAAGGTAGGGCCCAGTTTGGGCCTCTCAACATTGGGGCAGTCACAAGTTTGCTTTTCAAGGTATCTAGGGCTTCTTGACAGTTTTCCGACCATATGAATTCGACATCTTTACCCAAAAGACCAAACAACGGAGAGGCTAGCTTGCTGAAATCTTTAATGAATCTTCAGTAATACCCAGCTAAGCCTATGAAACTTCTGACATCTCTCACCTTTTGAGGAGGTGGGACCCG
Organism: Pinus taeda; assembly: GCA_000404065.3. NCBI lineage: Eukaryota > Viridiplantae > Streptophyta > Pinopsida > Pinales > Pinaceae > Pinus > Pinus taeda. Next base: position 6,257 of record APFE030735020.1, on the reverse strand, counting down.
TTGGATGATGGCAATTTTGTTGGGGTCCACCTGCAATCCTTGTTGAGATATTGCATGACATCGCATGGTCCCTTCAGTCATCAAAAATTCAGATTTTTCTAGACTAAGGGACAGGTTCATCTCAATACACTTGTCTAGAAATTTTCCTAGGTTAGATAAAGCTTCCTTAAAATCAGAGCCATAAGGAGTAAAGTCATCCATGTATATTTCTACTGCATCATTAACGAATTCGGAGAATATACTCAGTACCGCTCTTTGGAAAGTGGCTGGAGCATTACAAAAACCAAAAGGAAGGACCCAATATGCAAAGGTACCCCAAGGACAAGTGAAAGTGGTCTTATCTTGGTCCCCTAGGCTGATTTGAATCTGATTGTACCCGCTAAACCCATCTAGGAAAGAGGAAAAAAATTTCCCTGCCAGACCATCTAACACTTGATCTATGAAAGGTAAAGGGAAATGGTAATTTTTAGTGGCTTTGTTCAATTCTCGATAGTCAACATAGATTCTCCACTTACCATTTTTCTTTGGCACTAGCACCAAAGGAGAGACCCATTCATTGTCAGAGATGGGATAGATGAACCCTGCATCAACCAATTTCTGCAGTTCTTCCTTAACAATATCTTTAAGTGTTGGGTTCATCCTCCTTTGAGGCTACTTGACTAGCTTGCAACCTTCCTTGATGTATATATAATGAGTACAAATTGAAGGGTACACTCCCCTCATCTCCTTATAACTCCAAGTAAAGGCATCTAAGTGCTTTCTCAGCATGCTACACAGTTCCTTCTCCTGGGAAGTGGATAGGGATGGATTGATTTTCAAGGTTCTTTCTGGACTTAACTCTATATTATTAACACAGAGAAAAGTGGAGTCGGCCGCAGAGAGATCAGTTGAGGGGTTGTTTTGGGTTTCTCTTACTATGTCCTCTAAATGCGATACACTGGGAGGTGGATTTTGAATTAGATTTTCAATCATATCATCCTCATCTTGTTGTTTTACTCCCATGGCGATTTCTAATGTACAAAGCAATGCAGAATAAACTTCATCCTCATCTTCCTCCTCCAACCAGAGAGGTAGATCATGTTCTAATGAAGGTTGGGCAGGAGGATATAGGATTAACTACTTGGACATATGCGCGTTCTTTATGGTCATGTTCCCAGCTCGACAGCTAATGTAGGCATCGACAATAGCCAACCAGGGTCTTCCCAAAATGAGAGGATACCCAGTGAGCGTTGCCTTGGGCTGGAGAACTAAGAAATCAACAGGGTACTCCCAAGAATCAATGGAGACCATAACATCTTCCACAATCCCCTCACGGGTCACAGTGGAGCGGTCTACTAATTGTAGCACGGTTGTGGTCTTCCTCAAGGAGCCCTGAAGGTTGAGTTTGAGCATTGTGTCCTTTGTCATCACATTAATTGTAGCTCCCAGATCACTCAAAGTATGTGAAATCATGGTGCCATTGATGTGGACATCAACTACTGGGTTTCCAGGGTCTAGATATTTTGGATAGATTACCTGCCCCAACATTAGGTCGAACATTTGCCCTATGACATTGATGGTTGGGGCATATCTCTTACACCTTCCTAGATGGCTAAAGCACTTCTCTTTAATCAACCTATTGTAGATAGGCACATCCTTTATGGCTTGGAGAAGTGGTATCTTTACGCATAGATGTTTCAATTCCCCCAGGAGTTCAGTTTCTTCTGGGGTAGGCTGGAATATCACGGATAGTCTTTGAGGAAAGGGTGGAATTTCTTTAGGTTCACTTTCTTCTTTATCTTCCTCAACCTCCCTAGGTGGAGGATGACTAGCTAGGAGAACTTTCCCAAATCGCAAGTTAATTTCCTAAATGTCCATAGCATAATTTGGGCATGATGCTTCCCCACTATACACTTGCTGAGCCTATATGTTGTGTGGGTTGGAATATTGTTGGGTAGGAATTTGGGGTTCCTTTGGAGGAATAGGAGGTAACGGTTGTGGTTGGGCAGGTGGTGGAGGCAAAAGAGCAGCGAGGGAGTTGTGTTGGGGCGTCCAACCCTGATGAGGTGCATTCCATTGAGGTGATGGTTGAGCATAGGATTGAAATGAAGGGTTGGCTGGTTGGGCATGATATTGAGATGTGAATGAACAAGGGGGAGGCGTGGACCAGGAAGGATGAGTGGGGGGGCCCAAGAAGGTATGGAAGTGACTTGGTTAGGGTGGTAGTATGCCTGGGATGTCCCTTTGTTGGGTAGCAGAGGTACCCCGTAACAATTTTGGGTATGATAGCATAGAAAGTAGGATAAAAATATTGTAAACCTCCGAAATACACGGAGCACGAAATGTAAAAGGTCAAGTCAAAGGGTTGTCCACCCAAGAAATAATATAAAATAATAGGAAGTAAGTCGGTCCGCAAACCATGGGAAGGTATAAATAGAGCGCGGCTCTGTGAGGGAAAGGCAATTATTTTTGGGTTTGATCTTAGATCTGAATTGTAATGGGTTTTTGAAGGAAGCACTCTAAAAGTGTCTGTAAGTTCGAGTCGGGGGTTTGGGTAGTGGATAGAGGCTATGTAGCTATGTGCGCGGACCCCTGCAGCTGAGTGTGCAGGGTGGATCTAGATGTATTGGTGATAAGTGGAAATAAAGATAAGTTTCTTCTGCAAATTATGTGTTACAGTTTGAGCTATCACAAATCTGACTGTATGAATGATTGATATAACTGTTTAATCTAAATGCATATGCTTATCTTATAGATATGTGCGAATTTAAGTGTATTCTAAGTGCACAAACTGGCCAAATCTGTTAAATGTTTGCTTAAATACCCTCCTAAGTAGATTTGAGCTACAATACTTCATCCAATAGAACAGATCTGTAGACTCCTCGCTAATAGACAAGAAGAGATATTCGGATCTGCGCGAATCCAGTGCGGCACGAAGTTGCAAAATGGGGTGGAAAACTCCAAAAAACATCTAGACATCCCAAGGGTGTGGAAACCTGGTTCCAACACCCTCCCCTGCTACCTTGGGTGAGACCTCAGTCTGCGCTTCGCGGACTGTTGCCGAAAGGGCCAGTAGCTGCAGGATTTTCTTGGCTAAATAATTCTTCCGAACCTGGGTCAAGCCCATATAAGCCAACATATGGTTCCGTTGCTAGGATCGAGATCTGCCTAAGGGATGTCTGATGTGAAACGCGGGGACTCAAGAGAGAAGAAAATTGGAGGATCAAAGGAACCAGGAACAGTAGTAGTTCAAGGGTAACAATGACGAGCACAATCCAGTTACCGATATTCAAAGGCGCAGGAGGCGAAGACCCAGAACAATTCTGGTTTGTACTAACATTAGGATGGAACATGCAGCGAATTGCAAATGATAATATCAGAAAGGCCGCCTTAGTTAGCGTGCTACAGGACTGAGCACTGACATGGTACCTAAAGTACTCAAGCAATCACCCAAAAACATGGATAGCAGACATCCAGATTGAATTAAAGAAGGATTTTACCCGGCCGAAGTTAGAAACGCAGTTGATTATAGGGTTCCAAGAGATCGTGATGATTCCTAGTGAAACCCCGTGGGATTTGGACTAAAGAATGAAAAGTACTATTCGCGAGGCTAACATCACATTGACGGATGCGCAGCACTACGCTTAGTTTATGGCATCCCTAACACCACTTCTGAGGATACCTTTATCACAACAGAAGATCTCAACCCAAGCTGAAGCACTAGAGACAGCAATGAGGTTACACGAAACTAAGTTACAAGATCCAGGGTTGGGAGTTCAGCAAATCCAAGCGCAAATCCAAAACTTGTGTTTGGAAATGAAGAAGTTAAAACAAGAACAGGTGTTGCGATCGGAAGTCTAGGAGGAAGTATGGTGTATAAAGTGCAAAATCCAAGGACATTACAAAGATCACTGCCTGGTCTCAGTGAATCTTGTGGCAATGGGGGGACCAACATTACTGTGACCAAAGGCACAGGCAATACTAGGCCCTGTAGCCCCACTCTGGTGTGCAATTTTTTAGGTGGGAGGAAAGCACAACACTGATAACTACTATCTATTACCAAAATACAACCAGACCCCCCAATAGCTATTTTACAACTTTTGCAGGTTAGTAGGCCATGAAGAAAGAGACTGTCGTTGCTACCAAATGTTAATGGACCAGTCACCAGCTTACAGGATGCAGACTAAGGTGCCAGGTCAGGATCCACCCATGGCGATCATGCGTCGTGGGTTCCAAGGCCATGGGCGAGGATGGGGTGGCATGGGGCCAGGAAGGGGTCACAGACAGCTAATCTGCTACATCTGCAGAGGTCCAGGACATTATGCGTGGGATTGTACCAACCCCGCCAGAATTTTTTGCAGTTATTGTGAACAATTCGATCATGAGCTGATAGATTATGCTACGCTGATAGCACAGAACCAAGAAAAAAGAGCATCCCAACAAACAAAAACCCAGAACGTGCAAATGATGAGGTCCGAACCCCGCGAGGAAGATCTCAAAGTTAACATGGTACTGAGAAGTGGCATGGCCACAGAAGCGGATAGAAGGAGCTTAAGTAAGGAATATGCAAGGGTGGGTAAGGAGACATATCTGGAAGCTCAGGCGAGCTTCGCAGAAGCCTCTACCCCAGGCAGTAGGGATCAGCTTGAGCCGGTCAGGGATCCCTTGGTGATAACTACCTTTTTAGAGACATGTATAACATTGCTTTGGGACAACAGGTCAGTGAAAGACTTACAGGAATTGATAAATAGATACGCAGGATGGAATGAACCTCGCGTAGTTCGAAAGTTGGGAAGACATGCGTCATGGACCGGGAGGGAAATGCGATTAATAATGAAAATTGGCGAGTATGAAATGGACCAGGTCATTCTGGATCTAGGCTCAGATGCCAATGTACTGCCTAAATAGACTTAGTAGTGCATGGGTAAGCCTACACTATAATGGTCCCCTATCCAACTGCGGATGACAAATCAGCAGAAGGTGCTGCCCATGGGAAGGCTGCAAGTCATTATGGTAGACCTTGATGGCACAAGTACTCAAATGGATTTTGAAGTTATTGAGCTCATGGATGAAAGCATGTCATATCTTGCGTTATTAGGAATCGACTGGGCCGCCAATATGAACGGGTTATTAATTTAAAGAAGTGGACAATGGTATTTGAAACAAAGTCGCTCCGCATAGTCATTCCACTAGATCCAGCTGAAGGACCGCACTATAGTGAACCTGTGTGCAACAAAGATAGCGACGATGAATTAGATGGTATCTACAGAATAGCTACATAAAGACAAGAATGGGGTACTACAAAGAAGATAGAAGAATATCACGAGGCTATGAAGAATCTTGCACCTTTCATTTAGACGAAGAACATGAGCGGTGGTGTAATAGGTTGAATGGAGTAACTACACTACACTACAATATGATGACTAAATCTCTATACTGTGTAAGGTCCCAGGATCATGAATTGCCGACATATGATGGGCTGACTATAATAGATAAATTCCTAGCCAAATTTGAAATCGCAATACCAGAGCACCAATGGTTTGATGCGTTGAGATGGGTGTTGCGCGTGACACCTGTGGGATGGTGGGGCACACACGAAGAGACTTTCGACGATTGGCGCGGCTACAGGCGCATGATGAAGATCAGATTTGGGAAGCCGAAATTATGCATAACGAAGAAATATGATGGACGCGATGACCCACACATGCACCTTACTATATGGATCAAAGCCTATGGGGAGGAACCTCAACCAGAATGGGTGCACTTATTTTACCACACCCTGGATGTCATTCCCAGAAACTGGTATACTGAAGTAGAACTCTGACACGACACAGGCGAGTGGGATATCTTGCACGCAGGGTTTTTGTCGACATTTCTCTTTGAAGATCAATGGATGGATCCCGTGGACGAAGCATTACAGCTGGTAAAGACCGCCATTTTCAAGGCACCATTGGAACCAGAGGGAATTCTGCAACTTGACTAGTTACGACAGCTGAGCCAGGCTCTTGAATGCTATAATGTCCAGGTAGAAGATGATGGGGACGATTTTTGAAATGTCAACATTCCGGAATTAGAGGGGAGTCGTGAGGTGCACGAACCCAAAATCGAAGATCCAGATATCATGGGCCCATTGAAAATGAGACAAGTCAATATAAGAACCGAAGAAGAACCAAAGTATGCAACGTTGGGGTACTATTGGGATGACGCTACAGTGGAGAAGGTCGTCGAACTACTTTGTGAATATCAAGATTTATTCCCAACAAAAATCACGGAGCTAA
>APFE030735019.1:0-51890 GCA_000404065.3 Pinus taeda | reverse complement strand
ATGTGCCACATAGTGCCAAGGGATTGTTAGACATGCCAAGTGCTATGCCATGTCAAGATGTAAACTATGTTGCTTAGTCATTTTATGGCCATGGTTAGATGCAAGCCTTGACTTGGTAACCTCTTAAGTGAGATGAGCTAAGATTGGGCATGAGTAGCCTAAGATGAGTTATAGGCCATTCTTAGGTGAAAAAGGGATAGTATAGTTGTAGTAACTGTAACTTGGTTAAGATGTTGTAGTCAAGGTAGGACTTCGTTGGTTCCCAAGTCTTAAAACCAATAAGGGTAGTTATGAGGGCATGATAGCTAAGGAGTGCCAGGGCATGCCAAGGAATGAAAAGGAATGATAACACATGCAAGACAATGTCAATTCATGTAGAGGAGTGTGAGGGATTCACAAGGAAGAATTAGGTCAAAGTGCATGGAAACAAATGAATAAGAGTGTATTCCAGGTGTCCCAAGGACGAAGTGTATTAGGATAATTTCATAATAAAACTTGCAATAGGTAAGCCTATGATTACGATAACGGGATGGACAAAGAAATTTTAGACAAAGGGAGACATTTGTCTAGGGACAACACTATTTTTCAATGACCTGGTTAGGTTCCAAAGTCACAAAAAAAGTAAGGCTATCCATGAGGGAATGACAACTAGGGAGTGCCAAGGTGTGAAAGGAATGCCAGGAAGTGATAACACATGCTATAAAGTTCCAAGGCATGTTAGTCATTCCAAGACATGCCAAGTGCTAAGGCATGCCAAGAGGTGTTAGGTGTTAGGGTGTGGTGCCAACGCATGCTAGGGAGTTCCATGGAAACATAAGGGAGGAATAGTTTTAATTGCGTGTAAATGAATGAATAATAGTGCGTGATAGGGAGTGTTAGCAAGTTCTAGGTATGCTAAGGAGGCATTGACAAGGTATGTTAGGTAGTGTCAGGGAAACACAAGCAAGGACTAGTTTCAATTGCATGGAAATGAATGAATAATAATGTATGATAGGGAGTGTTAGCAAGTTTTGGGTGTGCTAAGGAGGCATCTGTGGACAAATTTTGGGAGGGTTTGGAGAAAATTTTGTGTTTTGGTGTAGACTTGCAATTTTTTGGCAATATTTTCTCTAGCAGCACAACGAGCTCATGCTTTGCTTCTTCCTCAAGGCTCTAAATAATGTAAAATCAACATTTTTGGAAAGCTTATGACCCCATATCAAACCCCATTTTCCCACTTTCCTAGTCTGGGGCTCAGGTTTTGATAAATTTTCAAAAAAGAGGCCAAAAATCACTTTTCTGGCCCTCTCTTTCCATCTCGTTGTGCACTTGGAGATACCTTGGGAGAATGGCCATATCTCAGCCAAAAATTGGTCATTTTGAGTGAACCAATACTATAAAGACATATACACTCTCTTAGATTTCTAGAAAAGGCTTCCAATCTCGATTTGGAATTCATAAAGGTACTCAAAAATGGCCTCCAACAGCTCACTATACACCTGGAAATTTCTGAGATTTTTGTAAAATTTTCACTGTGTAATTTTTTGTAATTCCTAGTTTGACTCTGGTAAAAGTCAAAAGGGTGAAGTAGATGAAGGTGAGGGGTAAAAGTAAATTTAAATAATGAGTGGTTAGGATTTATAAGTTGTTTTGATGTAAATTTGACCTCATTTATGTGAAAGGTTGGAGTCAAAGTTAATTGTAGAAGCCGTTTTTAACTTCCCTAGACATTAGGGTTTGGTTAGAACACCTCATGGAACAGTTCCTAGAGTCATTAATTCAACCCCTAAGAGTGGGGAGATGTTTTTTTGGTATTTATGTATCAGTTTCTCAGTGATAGAATTGGTTGGATTTCAAAGGAGAGAGCTATTGTAGCTTGTACTTGGACATTTTCTGGAAATCAAAGGACACAACTTGCAACTATTATCTAGGAATTCATGTGTAGTAAGTTTGTGATGTTATTTTATATCTGTTATAGATTTATATTAACTATATTAATATTCTCTTTCCATTCATCAATTATTCAATGGTTTTCCTTACATTTTAGAAACAAAGTTCTTTGCATAAAGCTCCGTTTTGATGGAAAAATCATTATGTGTTACTTTATTTCTTGCTTAATGAATTCATGTTTCATGCTCATTAATACCTTTCCCTTCTTATAAACACTACATTACACTAAAAAACCCTAATATCCATCACAAAATTAATGATATCTTTCTCCTTTTTTGTATTTTTTGTTGTAACCCTTTGATCCTCTGACCTACCTACCTGGTTCTTCTCCCTTATCCAGCAACAAAACCCTAAATTTTCCAAAACCCACTTGAACCTAGCTATCTAGCCTAAAACCCTTTACATTACAATCATATCTTTGTTTTGATTTCATAGAGAGAGCCCTCTCTGGTTTGGTAGGACTAGCTACCAAACTAAAAGCTTGGTCTGTGATTACCTCTGTCAATCTCCTCATTAGCCTGGGATATTGTGGAGGATAACATAGGGCATGAAAACTAGGGAGTGCCAAGGTGTTCTAGTGAATGTAATGTTCCCAAGTCATGGAAAAATTTAATGCTAGTTGTAAGGTCATGACTGCCAAGGTGTGTTAGGGAATTCTAGGGCATGCTAACATGTGCCAGATAGTACGAAGACATGTCAAACAAGATAAGAAGTTCCAAGTGTGAAGACATTCCAAGATGTACATGGGTGTGACAATGCATGCCAGGGGCTGTCAAGGGAAGAAAATGGAGGAACAATTTAAGCTCCAAGTAAATGAGCAGATAATAGGGTTAATAAGTCATCAATTTACCTTTTACATGAGGTTCATGCTAGGAAAACCAACACTAGGTGCCAATAGGTGCCAAGCGCTAAGTGTCAATGCATTCTAAGTGCCAAATATTCCTCTGTTTCTTCTCATCTAGTTTCCAATAATTGATCTCAAATAAATTTAATATTAAACGATGCAAAATCAAACCAAGTCATCTCAATGCATGCCAAACATGCTAATACTTTCCATGTGGCAACACGTTCCAAGTGCCAATGTGTGTCAGGGAGTGTGATGCATGCTATGAAGTGGAAGAGCATATCGAAGAGTGCTAAGGTGTTCTAGAGAGTGCCAATGCATGCTAATGAGTGTTAGGGAGTACTAGGACAACGCAAGGGAGCACTAGGTCAAAATGCATGGAAGTGAATGAATAAGGATGCACTACGGAGTGTTAATGAGTGTTAGCTGTCATGCCAAGGAGGGAGTGACAAGGTATGCTAAGCACAAGTAAGGCATGCTAGGTAATATCAGGGAATGTCAAGAAGTGCTAGAGTGTGCTAGGTATTTTCGAGGTGTGCTAGCATGTGCCAAATAGTGCCAAGGCATTCCAGGTGCTAAGACATGCTAGGATGTGCATGGTGCCATAGTATGCCAATATGAATCAAGGAGTTTCAAGGAAACAAAAGGAATAAACAAGCTAAAATGCAACTAAATGAACACATAAGAGGGTTAATAAGTTAGGACTTTATCTTTTTCAAAAGGGGCATGCTAGGCACACTTATAATATGTTCCACTACATGCCAAGTGCCAATGTGTGCCAAGTTCTAATGTTTTTCAATGAAATATTTTTCCAAGGTGTTCCAAGGCATGCCAACACATGATAGGGGAGTGCTATGCTATGCTAGGGCATGCCAACATGTGCTTGGGCATCCTACTCATGGCAAGATGTTCTAGGTACAAAGATGTTCCAAGACATGTGAAGTGCCAAGGAATGTTAGTGTACTATTCCAAAGCATGTTAAGGTGTGCCATGAGTGTCGAGGAGTGCTAGGTCTTTCTCATTAATAGAATTGATAGAGCTTGATTATGTATTAAATAATATAGTTCCTACACACACTATTGGAACTTTATTTAAAGGAAATTTTCTAGATAATAAACCTAATAGAAATGGATCATGTGTTGACTCATTGGAAAACTATATTCCTATGACTTGAGGAAAATGATACAAACTAATTAATTCTTAACAAATTAACTGGCTATTATAACCACTATGACCTTGGACACATAATAAAAAAGACTCCACAACAATGGTCTTAAATCGTTATCTTTTGACAAAAAAAATAGTAACAAGTACATAGCTTCATCAAAAACTCATTGGAATGATTAATGATGACAAACATTTTTTGACCATCACCAAAAGTAACCAAAAAGAGCATTCGTGAGGTTCAATAAAATATCGTTACTAGAAATTTCACCAAAAAGAGAATTGGTGATGGGCCTTTAATGACCCTCACCAAAAGTGTCACCAAAGAGAAAATTAATGATGGGTCTTTAACGACCCTCACCAAAAGTGTCATTAAAAATGGATTTGGTGACAAACCTTAAAGGACCATCACTATATACACTTACAACAACGATTTTTTAAAGACAGTCACCATATACGACATTGGTGATGGACCTTAAAGGCCTGTCACAGGCATGAAGCATCATAAAAAATAGATTGGAATGATCAATGATGATGAACATTTATTGACCATCACCAAAAGTAACCAAAAATATCATTGGTGACGGTCAATAAAATATCGTCACTAGAAGTGTCATGAAAGAGAAATTAGTGATGGGCATTTAACAACCCTAACCAAAAACATCACCAAAGAGAGAATTAGTGATGATCCTTTAACAACCCTCACCAAAAGTGTCATTGAAAATGGCTTTCGTGAAAAACCTTAAAGGACCATCACTATATACACTTACAACAATGCTTTTTTAAAGACCGTCACCATATGTCACATTGGTGATGGACCTTAAAGGTCCGTCATAGGCATGCCCCTCACCAATGACCTTTTTCCTTGTAGTGGAAGCTTCAGAATGGCAGGAGACCTGAAAACAAGATATGTCAAAAATATGTAAGCATGTCCTGAGTTGGGCATTCCCATGCTCAGTAGCTGTATCAGAGTGATTCTTAGAAGAGGTATGACTATAATTTCCATCGATAGCCACAACGTGGAATTTGTGTCATAATATGATCAATCTGAAGGGATGTTGTCGAAAACAATATACACATCTTAGGAGAGGAAACAAGGTTGAGTGATGTAAGCCTCTACCGAAGGTCCTTGTTGCCACCTCTCTGAATGACATGTTTTTGCACATGTGAATAAAGGAGTTGAAGTAGAACACGTAACAAATCATTTGATTATAATTCAATTATGAAAACTATTAATAGATGTGAGGATGGTCACGGATAAGGATGATGGTCTCGAAGATGTCTAGTACAATCTAGCAAGTGTGAACAGTTTGTTGTCATCAAACACACATAGAATCATTCAACTCGGAGGCAATAGTGAAAACCCCCATTAAAATGCAGGGTAACCTACCACTAAGGACTGCAAGTTCTAGGGTACTGATGTGTTTATGGATCTTCTTCTTAGATAGGATGTTGAAGTCGATAGGAAGAAATCTATCAAAGGTAGGAAATAAGGTGTCCTACATCAATTAAAACGAAACGAGACAAGAATGATTGTTTTGGAGATATATTTAGAGAAATGGGGAAAATATATGGAGGGAAATTTCAGTCATATGATGCTATGGTCGATACAGGAATTAGAGAGTAGATGAATCCCTTGACCAATAGAAGGCACAACATCAAGGTTATGAGGTAACTTATATCAATAACACCAACGAGTGTTAGAATACAGGGAGGTAGGAACATCAAGGTATTAAGGCTAAAATCATATGATGGTAGGGTTCAGAAAGAATCTAACAAGGAGGATTGGTGAGGGGGTGTCATTTTCAAAAGAGTGACAAGAGAACTACTGCCAAAATATCCTTTAGAATATAGATATTGAGCCATTGTTCTATCCAATTTTTCCCCATCTGATTAATTTTAATGCGTCTAGAAAGATAAACTTCGTGGTCTTTTCATATTTAAAGAGTTTGAAAAGATCATAAAGGCAAATGCAAGGGGTAACTTTGTCATGGTTGATGAACGGGTGCGACAAAGGGTTAATAGTATACCCACCATAGTTCCTTTTCTGTAAGTTAGTCCATTGAGTCTAGATAAAGTCAGAAACCTATGCTTAATAGATGTCTACGTAATTTTTTTACAAGTACAAGGAGACAAAGTAAACTCGATACTCTTTGTGAAACTTTAGTAAGTCATATGAAGAAAAAATTGATATATCTTCATAAAATTTTAACGAGTCAAATGAAGAAAACTCGATATACCTTTTTCAGTTTTAGGGAGCAAGAAAAAGAGATAAAAATAATTGCTCAAATCTTCTTCATAGGAGTTTTATGAGCTTGGAGAAGGTAACTCGAGGGTTTTTTAGTTCAAGAGTGAGAAAAGGTCACAAAAATGAATGTTCTCACCCAAATTCAAATTTGGTCAACTCTACATAAAAACACTAAAAGAACATCATAGCATAAGTAAAATTTGATAGAATAGTGAGATGTTGCATGTTTAAACCAAAATAGGAATGGATAGCTTCAATTTAAAGACTAGATAAAGTGATTCATACCTCTAGAGTGACTATAAGAAGGGTGACATGCCCTAATTTTCACTGTTTGAAGTTTGTGAGAGTGCTATGGAGAGAAAAAGGAGCAAAACTTTCCTAAGTGATTGTGAACAATCCAGATGACCATTCAATGTTCCGTCAATTACAGGTAAGAGGATTGATCCTTATCTTCCATTTAAATCATTAATTTATGTTTGTTGCTAGTAGATTTAGCATCTTATAGCAAACCCTAGGTAGCCTAGATAGGTAACATGGTTGTCGGGAATGGAATCCCCCCAAGCCATGTTTTGGGGCTTAAAGCTCAAGTTTTGACCGAATCTTGTTGTAAAAGCTCTGTGAATTGCGGGCAGAGGGCACAAAAGTATAATCGATTCATAAGGTTGTCCACCCTAGTTTTTGTAATGTAACATCAGATAGATAGACCTACCCATGGTTCGCAGACCATCGGATTTTATAAATAGAGTGAGGCTTTAAGTGTAGAAGATAACTAGAAGAAAAGGGATAGATGAGGAGAATTCTAAGTGATTTATTTAGAGTGTAAAGTGTGTTTGTGGGTTGTAGAGTAGGAGAAGGCTCTCCAGCTAAGTGTGTAGAGGCCTAGTAGTCCATCGCTGAGTGTGCAGACCCCTGCAGTTGAGTGCACAAGTTGGGTCGAGTCTGTAACTATTGAAGAATCAATAAAGAGAAGTTTTGCTATAATTCTATGTATATTTTCCAGGTTTAATGCATGATTAGTATAATTTGCAAGTATACTGTTTATTTACTGCGTGAACATGTATGATGTTTTGTATTGTTAAGTATGACTTAGGACAATTAAGTAGGTGAAGGTGCTTAATTAATACTGGAAGAGAAATAAGATCTCAGATAATAGCGCAGAGTGTGACATAGCCCCTGGTTAGGGTTGCGTGAAGATAGGGATTTGGATTGTGAGGAACAAAAGGTGCATGAAGCCACCTGCACGTAGGAACAAACAAAGGACCAGTCGAACCTCTCAAACATCTCAAGGGTGTGGAAACCTAGTTCTAGCACCCTCCCATACTACTTCGGGTGAGACCTCAGTCCATGCTCCATGGGCTATTACCGAAAGGGCTAGTGGTACAGGGATTGTTTGGCTAATTAACTCTAAACTTGGGTCAGGCCCCAACAAGCCAACAAATGGTTCCATTTCCAGGAACGTGATCTGGATAGAGATGTTCTATGTTGTATCACTGGAATCCGACAAAGAAAGGAATTGAAGAGTGGTTGGATAGAAAGATTCACGATTTCACAGTGTAGGAAAACAAGAATCTGCGACTATCAAAGGAAGAGTGGTTATATTACTACTTGTATACAGAGATCCACAAAAATTTCTTTGCATCCTTCCCTACTGAGATGTACGAGTGGATCGTGAAGCTAGCAAATAGCCAAGGAAGGTGTAAACTTGACAAACCTATTGTGTGGACTCTAGAATTGGTGCACAGACTGGAAGCATCGGAAGATAAGATCGTGCACATTGTCGATCATTGGCTCGATTGAATCATAGGAGGATTCATCACTGAATTCGTAGTAGATACTTCAGTTAGATATAGCAAGGCAGAACGGTGCTTCCTCAAGGGACCGTGAGGTAAGTACATTAAATATTTGAACACGGATTAAAATGCTACTGTGTGAAAAGTGGGTTATGCAAATAAATTGATGTTTGGGGCTACGCAGAGTGGGAGAATGTAAAGAAATGAAGGTAGCATAGAACTAGAAACTAGCTGCTTGATTTCACCTCCATGAGGGGGCGAAGAAGAGCTCGTGAAAGTTTCACCAAGAAGAGTGATCAATCTGATAAGGCAGATAATTCCGCGCATACCACCCCCACCCACACGACCACCAATCTCATTGTCTTCACCCTCGACTTCACCCATACCACCTCCGCCACAACCACGAAGTATTATGGCTAGCGTGATAAAACTACCAGTGTTCAAGGGAGTAGGGAATGAAGATCCGGGCCAATTTTGGTTCGTGATAAAAGTTGTATGGGAAGCACAAGGTGTCATGAACAACAAGATAAAGAAGGCAACGTTGGTCAGCGCTCTGCAAGTATCGTGCTGACCTTGTACATTAAGCATCCCAATGAAAATCCGAATGTGAGGATAGTAGATATCCAAGCTGCACTCAACAAAGAATTTAGTAGGCCAAAATCAGAGGCACAATCGATCATTGGATTCAAGGAAATCACAATGCTACCAAGAAAAACATCATGGGATTTGGATCAAAGACTGAAGTGCACAATCCATGAAGCAAACATGACATTAACAGATGGACAACACCGCAAATGGTTTGTAGCATCGTTAACACCACACCTACGGAACGCGCTGTCACAACAAAGGCTAACCACTCAGGCTAAGGCTTTGGTGGTCGTGATGAGATTGCACGAGACTCCGATACAAGATCCTAACCTAGGAGTTCAGTAGATTCATGCATAGTTGAATAACTTGTGCCTTAAGATGCATAGTTTGAAACAAGACAAGAAGGCTTTCCCAAAAGTGCACGACATGGTATGGTGCGTAAAATACAAGGGCTAGGGGCATGACAAGGAAAATTTCCCAGTGTTCGCAAATTACCTTACGGGAGGAGAGCTAATGCCACTAAGACCGGAGGCACAAGTAGGATCAAGTGCAGTGCCTACATTATGGTGTGCAATTTGTCAGTTAGGAGAAAATCATGCTAGATATAACTACCATTTATTACAGAAGTATACGCAGAATTCACAGCAGTTGTTCTATAATTTATACAGGTTAGTAGGACATGATGAGTTCACCTACAGAAGTTATGAATTGATGGTGCATCAGACTCCTACCTATAGAGTTTAGACCAAAACATAGGCCCTTGATCAAAACACAAAAATAGCACGCACCAGATTTCATGGGTGCGAACAAGGCTGAGGTGGAGTGGGACTAGGAAGAGGTCATAGATAATTGATATGTTACAATTGTGGAGGGCCAGGGCATTATGCCCACAATTGTATGAATCCAACGTGAACATCATTCTTGTATTGTATGTTGTTTGATCATGAGATAGAGTATTTTCCAACACTGATAGAAAGATTGTGCGATAAAGGGGCACTCCAACCTCCCCTGACTCAGAACCTGCAAATGATGAGGTCTAAGCTACGCAAGGAAGGCCCTAATATAAATATCATGCTCCTGAGTGGTATTATGATAGGGGATGACAAAGGCAAGAAACCTGAAGAAAGTACCTGGGTTCACAAGGCTCCAATGAAGGAACTAAAATTTGATTTGAAGTGTGCTAGGGAGACCTTCATTGAATCTAATAGGAGCTTTGTTGATGCCTCCACTTCAGGAAGTAAAGACATACTAGAGCCGGAGAAGGAACCCATCGATGCTCACTACGTTCTTGGAGACATGCATGAAGCTGCTACATGAAAACTGTTAGTGTCAATCTTTGAAGTCTTCCTGCAGTGATCAAACATGCTCTTACAAAATTATTTTAAGGTGTCAAGCCAAATTTTGTCATTTCAGTGAGTCTTCAAGTAAAATCTGGTCATTAGGTATTAGGTTTAGGATTTATTTTCACTTCTTTCAAAGTGGTCCAAATGTTGATCCATGTCACCATTCAGCTAAGTGTACCATCATTCAGAGAGTTTTCATCATCATTCCAGGTTTCAATGGGTCATTTTACCCCTTATTCGTGCTTCAGTTGTACTTGGGTAAGGTTCATTTCCCTCTCCTAGGGTTTTGAAGGTAATTTCTCTTGGATGGTCAAATAATCAGCAAAACTTGCATCCTGATGCTCATACACCTTCTTAAATCCTTAATGTACCTTATTAAACACTTCCCATCACTGATATCCCTCAAATTCCTCATTTACCCACAACCCCTAGTTTTTTGCTACAATTTGACAATTTTCTAGGCTAACCCCGTGTTTTTCCCTTTTGGACCCCTTCCCCTCACTAAATCTTTGAAATTAAACATTCCCTTCCTTCCTAACATCCCTCCCTATTTTCCAACATCTTCTCAAGAATTTAGAAGCCCCTTATCCCCTTCATTTCACCTCATTTCGACAAATCCCTTGTTTTACACATCGGGATAGGTTTTACTCAAATAATGTTTTTGAGCAAGAAAAGATGAATTTGGAAACAATGAGAGAGGTTTTTGTCCAAAATAGGCCAAGGAAGAATAGACTCCTTCACTTTTTACATAGGTGTCATGGTTTTAGAGAAATGTCAAAAATACAAGTTGCCTCAAGAGAGTGAATGCACCTATGGAGTGGCCTTGGGAAAATCAAGATTTCTCCTAGCCTAATTGATCAAATGACTTTATTTATGATTGAAATGATATCTAGAAAGAGAGAGCTTTACAATGAGCTATCCTAAGCTCAATTTGGAGTTGAGAAAGACCTTCAAAAGTTTACTGTAACAACACTCTACATTTAGGCAGCCTCATTTTTCACATTTTGACGAGTCATGGGAGATTGGACTTTTGATAGGGCAAATGACCTCCAAATTGGAAAATTCAAGATGTTCTACAAATTAGACTCAATAATATTTCCAAAAAGCCATCACGTGCCCAATTTGGACTCCAGGAAGGCCTCAAAAATAGGTCTGCAAAAAGGCACTGTGCATCAAATTAGTGTTGTGCATCAATGGCAGGTTTCCAGTGTAAAATTACACTGGTGCTGCGCATTAAATTCGCACTGCGCACTTGTTGAAAAAACATCAAAATTGCTATAAAAAAACCTAAAAAATCTATTTAATGCTTGTGATAAGTTTACCATACCTCTTTGCTAAGAAAGAAGTGTTCTTGATTTCTTGAGTGTGTTTGGCATCATTTCATAACAAACCCTATTGGCATTGAGATTTCTCTCATAAACTCTAAATAAGTATACCTACCTCTCATAAGCCACTAAGGGTCATTGGCTGCCTTTCTCCTCCATTTACACTTGTTTTATCAACTCTTCCTCACTATCCATCACTCATAAATATTCATTCCATTAAACTCTAATTTCTACATCAAACCCTAGCCCTATACCCTATTCCCAAACCCTAACTCCCAAATCCTACATCTTCATTACACCTACTTCATTATCAAACCCTTATCCCACATTATAAACCCCACTCATTCCCCTCATTCCCAAAACCCCAACATTCCCTCAAGCATTCACATCCCCATATATCTCACTTGCCTTATATTTTAAAATCTCTTCATACTCATCTTGGTCCCACTGCAATCCTTCATCTCATATCAACTATCACATCACCAAAAAGCCCATGGGGAGAGACATAGACTATGAGAGGGAGGAAGAAAATTTTAGTGACACTTCAGGAGAAGCACATGTGCCAAGAGAGCCACACAAAGGGGCAAAGATCATCTGGGAGGAACCTATCAGTCTCACAGAGTTGCTTTCTTGTCCTCTTTCCATATCATGTTTTAGACATCACTCTTGATATGATTTTTGTGAAATGGTGGAGAGAGTAAAGTTTCATCATGAGCTTTCCCAGTTGTTTTTCACTCATCTATATAATGGCCAATTGAACATTTTTGGTGTCTCCTTCACCTTGTCACCTACCACCATCTGAGAAGCAACAGGCATTCCAAATGTTGGTGAATAGTGGAACAAAGGACAATATGTTGACAGTATGATGAAGAGGTTTAAGGCTAAGTTGGAAAAGGCCTTAAGAAGCAAAAAAGAGCATGATAAACTCGAAATATTCGCTAAAGCATCATTGGCCCATAAAAGCACTTAACAAGGGCCAATCATGCCAAATTTCATGAAATTTGGAGAAATTTTTGTCATTTTTGAAATTTTTAATGTGAAGAACACGATTTTCCAATAGGTGCGCAACGCCACCAGCGCTGCGCTTTTGTTGGGGACATCTTCTTACAAAATGGTTTACATTATTGGAATCAGCATGGAAAAATATGAAATCTCAGAAATAGTGAGGAATTTTGGACAAGTTCTAGGTTTCCAAAGGGTAAAAAGACACCTAAAAAGTGCCCTCTCTACCACTTTTTTGCCACACAGGAAGCAATCTTGGGATAATCAATTTTTGGAGGGGCAAATGGACTCCAAATTCAGAAATTCAAGTTGTTCCAAAAATTATACTTGAAAAGGGTTCCAACGATCTATCCTTCACCTAAATTGGACTTTGGGAAGGCTTCCAAAATTGGCCTAGAAAAATCATTGTGCGCTAAAATCTTGGCGCTACGCATTACATGAATTTTGCTAGTTTTGCCTAATTTTCCAGATTTTTCCTAGTTTTCTTGGGAGATCACTTTTTCCTCATTTCTTGGTAAATGTAAGCATGGTAAATGATGAATTCGATGTAATATGGTTGAAGATCACTTCATAGGGTAGATACATCAAATTCCGAGTGGTTTTGAGCTGTAATGAATTGGTTTCCTTGGTCTTAGAGGCAAGTTGTTCCACTGCCTATATTCCTATTCTTAGTTTAGATATGTTTGAAACGACCCCTTTTCTCATGGATTCAACCCTAATAGTTAGCTTGAGTAGTTTCCTTGCCTATATCATGTACTTTTTGATTCATTTGTAAAGTTTGGACTTTGGTAAAAGTGTTGGACTCACTGAACATTTGTATCAGCAGTTTGGAAAGGAATAAAACCAGGTTTCACAACTATTTTTGTGGGATTCTTGTGACAGTGAGTTTATGTATTTTTTTTTCTTTGTAATGAGTTTTTTCTGATATTTTATATGTATCCAGATCTCTCTCTCTCTCTCTTCTAAACTAAATGAATCAAGGTGAATAGACAAAATACACTAAATTTACAGTGCTTTGTCTTGGGAATGCATTTGGTTTTCAGTGTTTTCATTGTTTGAAGAGGATTCATAGTTTCTTATGCCCTCCTCAACTCCTCAACTGTGTTACTCTACCATATCAATCCATTGCTAGTACATAAACCCTTGTCTACCTTGCCCCACAGGACATGACTATGTCCTTGAGTTGATTTCCCGGACCCAATATGCCTTCTCCAACTGATCTAGCAACCAAAACCTAAAATCACACAAAATTCTCTGATCTACTATACCTAGCCTAAAATCAGCATTCATTTTAGTCATTTCAAGCCCTAATTATCAATATTTGAATTGAGATTGATAAGGAGAGAGCCCTCTCCCGACCTGGTAGGGCTAGCTACTAGGTTAAGCATGGTTTGATGCTACCCTAGAGTTGCCTTCCTTCAGCCTGAGGTAGATTTAGGCACTAACACAGTGGCGACTCTGCAGGGGACGTAGTTTTGTGTTCCTCAACAAAATGTAATCAAGTTTATATCTGATTATTGATGGTGAACAAGAATCAAACACAGCAAGGCTGAAATCATTCACCTGGTGACTCCAAATTAGTTTCGACATTATATCAATGGACTCCACTGGAGGATGAACCTAACGAGTAGAAACATGAAAGGACAATATGGAAATATCTAGTATTCAAGTTGGAATTTCATCCAAGACATTTTGTTCTTTGTTATAAATTGTTTTTCTCTTTTCTCGAGAATGTCTAGAAGGCTTTGCAAAGTCTATTGTATTTGAGAAAAGATCGTCGGCCTACATTTGATTCTTTCCCTTTGAAGATTGTGAAATATTCACATGCCTTTGATCTTGATCAAGACCCTTTTTCCGAATCTTGTGATGACCGTCTTCAAACTGATGAGCCTCAAGAGACCAAGATTGAATATACATCTTCTGTACATATTCCTATACCTTGTAAAATTCCAGATCGATATAAGCCTCTGATTTTACCTCTTATATGCCATGCTTTCCCTAAAAATCATTACCTATATCTACCAAGGTTTGACGGTGACTGTGACAACATCACTATTGAGAGACATGTACTGAATTTTGATTCTTTCCTTGACCTTTTTGAAGTTAATGAAGAGGATGTCAATATTAGGCTCTTTGCTCTTTCTTTGCAAGGCAAAGTCAAGAGTTGGTTCAAAACCCTGCCTGATGCCAGCATCTCAGATTTCCAACAGTTCGTCAAAGTTTTCCTCGATAAGTGGATGATCAGACAGAACCCTTTATTGATTCTAGAAGAGTATAACTAGTTGAAAACACAGTCAGGGGAGACAGTACAATAGTTTTTTGCCAAATTTAACCAAGTTTATTGTTCAATGCCTATTACTATAAGACCTTCTCCTGGATCCGCTCTCTTGCACTACTTGGAAGCCTTTGATCCATAAATGGAGTTTCAGCTGAGGGAAAGGAACCTTGCAACACTTGAAGAGATGCAGAACATTGTAGTAGATTTAGAGGCTAATTTGTTGATCAGAAGGGAAAAGTTGAAGGAAGAAGAGATCAAGAGCATAGATCCAAAGGAATCAACATATTTAGAGGTAAATCTTGACATTTTGCTAAGTGCAGTGGAAGAGATGATCCAAAAGATCACCACAAGGAAAGAGTATGATATTCAATACCATGGCTCATTGATTGAAGAGGAATAGTGGCTGATCCAAAATATTTTCTTTATTATCCTAGTTGTCATAAATCTGATAATGATTGTTTTATAGATCATCTTGGAGAAGAGAGATCTGTTGATATGACATGTATGCTTGGTGATGTGTTTTATACTGATGAATTCCCTAAGTTTGATCAGTATGATGATGATTATGTTCTCCAAACAGAAGCTAATCTTGTAGACAAACCAGTAGCTAGTTTGTGGAAGGAGGAAGTTCACTTTCAGCAGTTCAAGTACAGTGATCAGCCATTACATATCACCTATGGAAATTATGAGGAAAGTGTAGCAAATTTTGAAGTAAGTGAAGGATCTTTTCCTTTTTGTTTTGCTTTGTTTCAGTTCATCAGAGACAACTTTCATGCAATCAAAAATCAACTGTCGACAAGTCTTGATCTGGACCATCTTGAGGGCAATGAAAACCTTGTTCAAGACTTTTCATATCCAGAGTTGCAACCCACGAATGCCTTTGATTTTCAAGTTGCAATTGAAGACTTGGAAGCTGGACCATATGATCAAATGATGCAAGATGATTCTATACCATTTTATTTTGAATCATTTCAGTTTTTGAAGGGAAAATTGCATAGTATATCTTCAAATGAGCAGCCTGTAGGAAATCATGTAATCTCATTGGAAACAATAGAAAATGGGATGCAACAGTCTTTTTAAAATTTTCACGATCCAATAGCTAATGTTTTGGATGATGTCTGCAGTCAAAGTCCTTCTTCATTAGCTAATTGTGAGCTTGAAAAAAGTGTTGAAAGTTTGATCCAATAGTTGTTCTCTTTTTTATTATCAGCAGGAGTCTCATCACAAAGCTCAAATGAAAGTTGCATTCATGGTATGAGGAGAAGCAAAGTAATCCATTGGATGAGCTAAGTCTTAGTGCACATGAATTTCAAGATCCTTATGCAATGTTTTTGGAGTCAGATAGAGAATCCATATTATTCAATGGATCTATTTACAAGTTTTCATGGGAGTTGCCTTTCAGTAGTTCTTTCTTGTTGTTCATAAGCAAGCACTTGTGGAGAATGCAAATAGCAGCCAGAATGCTTACTTGGTTGCATTGGTTGTTTCATTTCACTTGATCAGATGATGAATGGAATAGCTAGAGTAGGTTTTATTGAATAAGCTCCATTTTGAGCATATTTTCCAGTTTGTCAGTTGTGTTTTAGTCTTGAACCATTTTTTGTTTTATTCAGTTTCAAGATAGTTTCAAAGTCAGTTTGTGTTGTCAAGTTGTTAGTTTTCAGTCATGCATTTCAATTTGAGTTTATGACTCCATTGCCCAATGGATAAGGCGTTGGTCTGCTTTCCCAAATATCTACAGTTCTTGGCACCTCCAAGGAGCTACCATCCCCATTGGAGCCAATGTTAGTGTTAGTATTTGAAGCCTTCCTCCAGTGATCAAACATGCTCTTACAAAATGATTTTAAGGTGTCAAAGTCAATTTTTGTCATTTCAATGAGTCTTCAAGTAAAATTTGGTCATTAGGTATTAGGTTTAGGATTTGTTTTCACTTCTTTCAAAGTTATCCAAATGTCAGTACATGTCACCATTCATCTGAGTGTACCATCATTCAGAGAGTTATCATCATCATTTCAGGTTCCAATGGGTCATTTTACACCTTGTTCTTGCTTCAGTTGTACTTGGGTAAGGTTCATTTCCCTCTCCTAGGGTTTTGAAGGTAATTTCTCTTGGATGGTCAAATCATCAGCAAAGCTTGCATCATGATGCTCATACACCTTCCCCAATCCTTAATGTACCTTATTAAACACTTCCCATCACTGATATCCCTCAAATTCCTCATTTTCCCACAAACCCTAGTTTCTTGCTACAATTTGACAATTTTCTAGGATAACCCTGTGTTTTTCCCTTTTGGACGCCTTCCCCTCACTCAATATTTGAAATTCCACTTTTCCTTACTTCCTAAAATCCCTCCCTATTTTCCAAAATCTTCTCAAGAATTTAGGAGCCCCTTATCCCCTTCATTTCACTTCATTTCAACAAATCCCCTGTTTTACACATCAAGATAGGTTTTACTCAAATAATGTTTATGAGCAAGAAAAGATGAATTTGGAAAAAGTGAGAGATAATTTTGTCCACAATAGGCCAATAAATAAAAACCATGTTCACTTTTTACACAGGTGTCACAGTTTTAGAGAAATGTCAAAAATACAAGTTGCCTTAGGAGAGTTAATGCACCTTTGGAGTAGAATTGGGAAAATCAAGATTTCTCCTAGCCTGGTTGACCAAATGACTTTATTTATGATTTAAATTATATATATATATAGATATATATTTCTAATGAGCTATCTTGAGCTCAATTTGGAGTTGAGGAAGAGCTTCAAAAGTTGACTGCAACAACACTCTACATTTAGGTAGCCTCATTTTTCACATTTTGACCAGTCGTGGGAGATTGGACTTTTGACAGAGCAAATGACCTCCAAATTGGAAAATTCAAGATGTTCGGGAAAGTAGACTTGATAATATTTCCATCCAACCATCACACACCCAATTTGGACTCCAGGAAGGCCTCCAAAATTGGTCTTCAAAAAGGCATTGCGCATTAAATTGGCACTATGCACCTGTTGAAAACACCTCAAAATTGCTATCAAAACAACTCCAAAGCTATTTAATGCCTGTTCCAAGTACGTTTACCATTCCTCCTTGCTAAGAAAGAAGTGTTCTTGATTTCTTGAGTGTATTTGGCATCATTTCATAGCAAACCCTATTGGCATTGAGATTTCTCTCATAAACCCTAAATAAGCTAGCCTACCTCTCATAAGCCACTTAGGGTCATTGGCTACCTTTCTCCTCCATTTAAACTTGGTTTATCAACTCTTCCTCACTATCCATCACTCATCAAGCTTCATTCCATTAAACCCTAATTTCTACATCAAACCCTAGCCCTATACCCTATTCCCAAACCCTAACTCCCAAATCCTACATCTTCACTACACCTACTTCATTATCAAACCCTTATCCCACATTCTAAACCCTACTCATTCCCCTCATTCCCAAAACCCCAAAATTCCCTCAAGCATTCACATACCCATATATCTCACTTGCCTTATATTTTAAAATCTCTTCATACTCATCTTGGTTCCACTACAATCCTTCATCTCATATCAACTATCACATCACCAAAAAACCCATGGAGAGAGACATAGACTATGAGAGGGAGGAAGAAACTTTTAGTGACAATTCCTAAGAAGCACATGTGCCAAGAAAGCCACACAAAGGAGGAAATATCATCTGGGAGGAACCTATCAATCTACAAAGTTGCTTGCTTATCCTCTTGCCATATCATGTTTTAGACATCACTCTTGCTATGATTTTTGTGAAATGGTGGAGAAGGTAAAGTTTCATCATGAGCTTGCTCGATTGTTTGTCACTCATCTACATAATGGCCAAGTGAACCTTTTTGGTGTCTCCTTCACCTTGTCACCTACCACCATCTTAGAAGCAACAAGCATTCCAAATGTTGGTGAATAGTGGAACAAAGGACATTATATTGACAGTATGATGAAGAGGCTTAAGGCTAAGTTGGAAAAGGCCTTAAGAAGAAAAAAGAGCATGATAAACTCAAAATCTTGGCTGAAGCATCATTGGCCCATCAAAGCACTTAACAAGGGTCAATCATGCCAAATTTCATGAAATTTGGAGAATTTTTTGTCATTTTTTAAAATTTTAATGTGAAAAGCATGCTTTTCCAATAGGTGTGCAATGCCACCGGCGCTGCGCTTTTGTTGGGGACATATTCTTGCAAAATGGTTTACAGTTTTGGAATCAAAAAGGAAAAATATGAAAAATAAAAAATGGTGGGGAATTTTGGACAAGTTCTAGGTCTCCAAAAGGGTAAAAAACACCTAAAAAGTGCCCTCTCTACCACTTTTTTGCCACACAGGAAGTAGTCTTGGGCGAATCAATTTTTGGAGGGGCAAATGGACTCAAAATTCTGAAATTCAAGTTGTTTTATAAAGTAGAATCAACAAGCTTTGAAACAAGCTATCCTACACCTAATTTGGACTCCAGTAAGGCTTCCAAAATTTCCCTATAAAAATCACTGTGCGTTAAAATCTTGGCGCTGCGCATTAAATGAATTTTGCCAGTTTTGCCTGAGTTTCCAGATTTTTCCTAGTTTTCTTGGGAGATCACTTTTTCCTCATTTCTTGGTAAATGTAAGCATGGTAAATGATGAATTCAATGCAATATGGTTGAAGATTACTTTATAGGGTAGATACATCAAATTCCAAGTGGTTTTGAGCTGTAATGAATTGGTTTCCTTGGTTTTTGTGGCAAGCTGTTCCACTGCCTATATTCCTGTTCTTAGTTTAGATATGGTTGAAACCACCCCTTTTCTCATGGATTCAACCCTAATAGATAACTTGAGTAGTTTCCTTTTCTATATCATGTACTTTTTGATTCATTTGTAAAGGTTTGACTTTGGCAGAAGTGTTGAACTTACTGAACATTTGTATTAGCAGTTTGGCAAGGAATAAAACCAGGTTTCACAACTATTTTTGTGGGATTATTGTGACAATGAGTTTATGTATTTTTTTTATTTGTAATGAGTTTTTTTGATGTTTTATATGTATCCACATCTCTCTCTCTCTTCTAAATTAAATGAATCAAGGTGAATAGACAAAATACACTAAATTTACAGTGCTTTGTCTTGGGAATGCATTTGGTTTTCAATCTTTTCACTGTTTGAAGAGGATTCATAGTTTCTTATGCCCTCCTCAACTCCTTAGCTATCTTACTCTACCATCTCAATCCATTTCTAGTACATAAACTCTTATCTACCTTACCCCACAGAACATGACTGTATCCTTGAGTTGATTTCCCGGACCCAATCTGCCTTCTCCAATTGATCCAGCAACCAAAACCTAAAAGCACACAAAATTCTTTGATCTACTATACCTAGCATAAAATCAGCATTCGTTTTAGTCATCTCAAGCCCTAGTTTCCAATATCTGAATTCAAATTGACAAGGAGAGAGCCCTCTCCCAACCTGGTAGGGCTAGCTACCAGGTTAAGCGTGGTTTGATGTCACCCTAGACCTGCCTTCCTTCAACTTGAGGTAGATTTAGGCACTAACAATAGTGAGGCCGTAAAGGGGCTGCAAGAAATCTTAATGAGATGTGCTAGGACCACGCCAGGACAACCGCATGTAGTCTGGAAGCTCGGGAAGCACAAGACTCAAACAGGAAGGGAGATGAGATTGACGGTGCAGATCGAGGAATATGAGATGGACCAAGTGATTATGGACCTAGGATCAAATGTGAATGTCTTACCAAAGAAGACATGGGAGTGCATGGGTAGGCCTGCACTGCAATGGTATCCTATCCAACTGCAAATGGAGAACCAACAAAAGATCCTACTGATGGGGAGGTTGTAGGAAATCATAGTAGATATTGAAGGAGCGATCGTGCTAGAAGATTTCGAAGTGATAGAGATTGTTGATGACAACAATCCCTATCCCTCACTATTGGGAATAGATTGGGCCACTGACATGAATGGAGTAATAAATATAAAGAAGTGGAAGATGACCTTTGAGAAAAAGTCACTACGCATAGTGGTACCTTTAGACCCTGTAGAAGGATCGCGATACACAAAACCAATGCACGACAATGACAGCGATGACAATCTGGACTACATCTACATGATAACTGCATGGGAGTAGATTCGGTAAATCTAACCGTGGATGGTTGAATCTCTTGGAAGCGCGAAAGCACCTACACATTAGATTTTGACGAGGAGATAGAACAATGGGAGAACCGGTTACATGAAGTAACCATGCTCAATTGTAACATGATGACAAGGTAGCTACTCTGTGTAACAACAGAGGTAAGAAATTAGCCTACACATGATGGGTTAAGAGAAGTGGATGACATACTGAACAAATTTGAAAAAGAAGTACCAAAACAACAACATTTCGATGCTCTAAAATGGGTACTACGTGCTACGCTCGCAAGATGGTGGGGTACGCACCAAAGAAGTTTTGAGGACTGGCGCAAATGCAAAAGGATGATACTCATGTAGTTTGTGAAGCCTCAGATGCAATTGAAAGACAAGTGTGACAGGTGAACCAGCCTACACACCCACATATCCAGGCAGATATAGGCATATGGTGGGAAACCTCCACGAATGCACATTGTCCTCGTGGTAGGGGACATGATTGGTAAGAAGGTGCAGGTAAGGAAATGGCGCAAACAACCTATCTAGTTGGGACCATGAAGTATGGAAAGACCAAGTGTGTAGAAGAATATTCACGCAAAATCTTTTAAGAAAGTACGCAAAGCACTGAACAAGGTCCATAATGCGAAGCAAACTAACTGGGACCTGCACATACCAATGGTTCGCTGGGCTTATAGGACTACATGCAAAAAACTGACTGTGCAGGCACCGCCAAGGTTGGAGTATGAAGGAACCACAATAAGCCGTATAGTACTTGGGGAACTTAGATTGTGCACGTTAGCATCGATAAATATGAAGTTTTGCGGAACCTTGGAAGTAGAAATCCAACAGGGAAATCTTAGACTTCAAGAACTTGAAGAAGAAAGGGTATGGTTAAGGAAGAAAAGTGCTTTGGTAGACATGGAAGTTAAGAAGATGGAGGATGAGATAAAGGAAGATTTTCTAAGCAAAAATACCAGGGTGAAAAGGTAGGATGCATACGATCACGATGACAGGTTTAAGGCCTGTCGTTGTGAATTTATCAGTTTGATGCCTTGGCTTAGACCACACATTACTAAGCATATTGACCACAATAGCATGTTGTAGATGGTAAAGTGCGCAAGCCCAACTACAACAATAAAAGGTAGGTATTCTCCAGGAAACATGATGGATGGTAGGATGAAACTCCTCATGGGTGGTGCGACCACCTGACTAGCCGAAGGAAGAACAGTCTTAGCACTCCAGGTAGTTGAAAGGGAGCGCAGGACTATAAACTATTCTGCCTAGGAGCTGTGTGGTTTTGGAACTACGCACAGAAGAAAAGAGTCACAAGGTCCACAATTGTTCACAGGGGGCTGTGCTGCCACATGGGGTGGCCAAAAAGTGATTGTTGAAGTCACTATTCATGATGGGATGCTCAACTTGAGACTAAATGGAGTGGGTGGCAGGAATTTAAGATGTGTTTTATGGGCAAGATTTGGGAAAATCTACTGCCAAGGGAGCATTAATGAATCGAATTTGGGGGGAACAGTCAAATTCAAATTCAAAAAGTGCTATAAATTACAAAGGGCTACCCAAAAAATAACACTTGATCATTTGCGAATTGAGCTATTGAGCAGAACCCTAATTTTTGTGTGATGATCATTGATTGAGCCCCTGAGTTCGCGAGTGCTAGACTTCTAGACAATACGATGGCAACAACTAAGGGCGTTATCGAGATAATATAAATGATCGTCGAAGAGGCTACATAGGCCTTGTCTATGGGGGATGCTCTGGAAGGTGCCAGGATTGTGGTGGAAATCCCAAAGTCACCGTGCACGCCAAGACCCAGGAAGGACAAACAAGCAATGGTTCAACACTCTCTCATTCATTTTCTATTTTCTCAACAATCTCTCATTCATTTTCTATTTTCTAATTTGTCCTGATGATGGACCCCCTTTGGGGTTTGAAACGTCGACTCAATGAACAGATGACTGTGGACAATCCGGATCATACCACTGCAAGCAATGGTTCTTGTACGTGTGTCCCCATGGAACCCACTACACACCAAGTTGTAAATGGAGGAGAAGGGGAAAGCCGTCACCATAGAGAATGATGAAGAAGAAGAAGATCTAGAGGATCTTTTCATTGCAAAGGATGAGGATGAAGGCATGGAGGAGGACACTCAGCCTACACACCCTCTGACAAAGTTGTCCACCTATGACTCCCCATGGAAAGGGAAGGCTAAAATGCCCAAGGACCTTGAAGAGACCAAGAGATCACTCTAGAGCCCGCTCCTCCTAGACAATATTATTTTTGAGGGCACACACCTAGGACGAGTGCCGAGCCTAAAATTCAAATATTGGGACCTCACTGACCATAAGAAGTTCCCACACCTTGAGAGCAAGCACCTCATGAAGCCCAAGTAGAACACCGCGGCAGGGGTTACAAAACTAGAGCCGTGAAAGTGGTTGTGCGGGGTGGAAAAGGCTAGGCTACTAAACCCGCTCTGGGTGCCACATTTCTACCACACCCCAATAACCATTTTCATCAATAGGCAGTTTCTCTGCCTAGTGCATGATGGGTGTTTATGGCTAGAGGAGCCCATTCCCATCACGACAGACTTGATTCACCACATCTCCCGGCTTTCATGCAAAGGAGAAGACCTCGCAGACATCTTTGAAGGGAAGAGCAATGAGTTGACCATTGCAGAGTCCATGAAGAAAAAATACAAGTTGGTGAAGAAGAAAAGGGGCTACGCCATATCCAGCATCAGTGATAAAGCAGTGAAAGTGGCAACCCAAATAATGGTTGGTAAGGTTATGCACAGGTGTCGCACAGATGAAGTACCCACACTGGTGGCCACACTAGCTAAGCAATGTGCGGAGGGGGTCTAGTTAACTGGTCCGAGTTCCTCTGCAAGGAGTTTTTAGAGAATTTCCATGAATCTCGGGATAGGGAAAAATGCTCCACTATGCATGGCTTCTGTTGCCCATAGTGCTAATGGCAAGGGAATTATTAGAGGATAGTTGATCCCCCATAATTGACAGGGACCTGCCAGAGGCCACGAAGTATGCTTCTCTCTGGGCCACAAAAGATGCCAAGAGGATCCGTGACAGTAAAATATTCTGGGTGTTCATGGAGATGAACCTCAGAATGAGGATCAACTGCAAGTTGTGGTTATCGCCCACTGTCTACAATATCTTGCAGCATTTTGTGGATTTCAAAGTGGACATCCACAACATTTACATAAGAGCACACAAGGACCCGACCAAACAATGGATAAAGCTACCCTTTGTAGCCATTGATGACATCATTTTTAACATACTGGAGGCATGGGCGCTAGAGTGGCGCACCCCAGACATCGCAGAAATAGAGAAGTCAATGACACAAAGGAAGAAAGACAAGGCCAAGATGCACATCACACAATTAGTAGAAAAGCAAAGAAAGGAAGCAACGGTAGCAGAAGTGTAGGAAACGTGAGACGTTGCTCAGACAAAAATTGAGTAGGAAAAAGTTGCAGCAGTAGTAGTAGAAATGTAGGAGGCAGCCGCAAAGGCACGCAAGGGCCAACTGTCATCTTCGCATGGGTAGGAAGTAGAGGAAGAAGAGGAAGGAATAGATCCACTAACCACGTCAACACAGTTAAAGTGCCAACACCCAGCCAAGCGGGCAAGGTCACGTAAAAAGGTCAAGGCATCGAAGTTATCGATTGAACCAATCACCCTAACTGAGGGTGATCTGCACGACATCAGTGAGATAGTGCATGATGTCACCTTTGAGGCCCTCCAAAACTTCATGCAAGAGAACTAGATTGTGTTGGGGGACCTCAGAGTGGAGTTGCAGGAATTGCAAGTATGCCCTCCTCTGGCTGGTACCCTTTCAACCAGCCCCACAATCAGAACATCGACAGTAGAACAGATGCTGCGCGCGTGGATGACGAATACCATAGTTATACTAGAAGGGGCACTAGTGACATCAAATGAGGCCGATAGGCCTACGATTAGCGTGCTGAAAGGTCTTGGTATGAACATAGTTGCACTCCCACAAGAGACCTTATATGTTTTACAGGATGGGATAACTACAGAGCTGCGAGCTAGGGAGAGCTGCACACTGCAAGTCCTGAGCGAGCAAAAAATCAATATCGAACAATTGAACTTGAAATGTGATGAAGTGGTGTCACAGAATAAACAGCTGGTACAGGTAATAGATGACGCTTTCCAAAGCGTCCTGGAGCTGGCCATCCCAACAAACATGCCAGTAGAGGCATGGATCCATAGGTTAGTAGCAGGGGTACGTGAGGCGAGGGAATAAATGACAAAGGTACAACTGGAGATGAACCTTCATATCCCTGAGTTGTGGTTAGAGGCATAGCCGTCCACTCCCCCGGAAGTTAGACAGCAGCATGCTAGTGCTATCACAGTGGGACTGGATGAAATTGGTAGTGCATTGCGAGACTACACCAACATGTTGGAAGAATCATTTGAAGTCCTCACAAATTTTCAAGAGGACCCCAACATCCAGCGCTTAGAGATAGAGGCATGAGAACTCTAACAGTAGTATGACAATGTCAAAGGAACTATGCAGACGGTGGCCCTCACTTAGAGGCTCGCGTGGATGCAACATGCTAAAGCGCTGAAAGAAAAGGTTGACGCGACATGACACAAGGAAGCAGTCCTGAAGGTGTGCACTCAGGCTTGGATTTATGAGGCCTTCACCATCACCGTAGAATTTGAAGCCAAGCTTGCACAAATTCAGGGGATGCACGCACTACTGCAGAGAAGCACTTCCAACACAGATGTCTTGGAACAACATATGTAGTAGATCCAGCAAGCAGTAGCCCAGTGCGCTGCTGACCTTACTGCAGTTCGAGAATAGTTGGAGGGACTTTGTGCAAAGGTCTTCGTACACCCCAAGTGACTCAAGTGCGAGTCATGATGTTTGTGTCGGGGGCCTGTTGGGCATGGAATCCCCCAAGTCATGTTTTTGGGCTTAAAGCCTAAGTTTTGACCAAATCTTGTTGTAAAAGCTCCACGAATTGCAATTATGAGGCGCAAAAGTATAATAGAGTCATAGGGTTTTCCACCGTAGTTTTTGTAATGTAATGTCAGCTGGATAGACCTACCCATGGTTTGTGGACCATGGGGTTGTATAAATAGAGTGAGGCTCTAAGTGTAGAAGATAACTAGAAGAAAATGGATAGATGAGGAGAAGTCTAAGTGATTGAATCAGTGTAAAGTGTGTCTGTGGGTTGTAGAGTAGGAGAAGGCTCTATAGCTAAGTATGCAGAGGCCTAGTAGCCCGTAGTTGAGTGCGCAGACCCTTGTAGCTGAGTGCACAAGGTGGGTCGAGTCTGTAACCATTGAAGAATCAATAAAGAGAAGTTTTGCTATAATTTTGTGTATCTTTTCCGGGTTTAATGCATGATTAATATAATTTGCAAGTATACTGTTTATTTACTGTGCAAACCTGTATGAATGTTTTGTATTATTAAGTACGACTTAGGACAATTAAGTAGGTGAAGGTTCTTAATTAACACTAGAAGATAAATAAGATCTCGGATAATAGTGCAGAGCATGGCATAACCCCTGGTTAGTGCTGCACAAAGGCAGGGTATTGGGCCATGCAAAATAAATTGTGTGCAAAGCCACTTGCGCATAGGAACAAACAAAGGACCAGTCAAACCTCTCAGACATCTCAAGGGTGCAGAAACCTGGTTCTAACAACCTCCCATACTAATTTGGGTGAGACCTCAATTCGTACTCTGCGGGCTGTTGCCAAGGGGCCAATAGTACATGGATTTGTTTGGCTAATTAACTCTAAACCTGGGTCAGGAACTAACAAGCCAACAAATGGTTTCATTGCCGGGATCAAGATCTGCATAGAGATGTCTAATGTTGTATCACTGGAATCCGACAAAGAAAGGAATTGAAGAGTGGTTGGATAGAAAGATTCACGAGTTCACGGTGCAAGAAAACAGGTATCCACGACTATCAAAGGAAGAGTGGTTAGATTGCTATTTGCATATGGAGATCCACGAAATTTTCTTTACATCCTTCCCTACTGAGTTGTACGAGTCAATCGCAAAGCTATCAAATAGCCAAGGAAGGTGTAAACTTGACAATCCTATTGTGTGAACTCCCGAATTGGTGAGCAGACTAGAAGTATTATAAGATAATATCGTGCACATTGTCGATCGCTAGCTCGATCGAATCATAGGAGGATTCATCACCAAATTCACGGTAGATACTTTAGTCAGCTATAGCGAGGGAGAATGATGCTTCCTGAAGGGACTGTGAGGTAAGTACATTAAATCTTTGAACACTTGGATTAAAATTCTACTATGTGAAAAGCAGGTTATGCGAATAAATTGATGTTTGGGGTTGCGCAGAGTGGGAGAATCTACAGAAATGATGATAGCACAAAAGTAGAGACTAGCCCCTTGATTTCAGCTCCACGAGGGGGCAAAGAAGAGCTTCCGAAGGTTTCGCCAAGAAAAGCGATAAATCTAATAAGTTAGAGAATTCCGTGCATACCACCCTAACCCACACCACCACCAGTTTCACCATCTTCACCACCGACTTCGCTCATACCACCTTTGCCACCACTGCAAAGAAGTATGGCAAGGGCGACAAAACTACCAATGTTCAAGGGAGTAGGGAATGAAGATCCAGGACAATTTTGGTTTGTGATAAAAGTTGTATGGGAAGCACAGGGTGTCATGGATGACAATATAAAGAAGGTAATGTTGGTCAGCGCTCTGCAAGATCACGATCTAATCTGGTACATTAACCATTCCAATGACAATCCGAATGCGGGGATAGCGGATATCCAAGCTACGTTAAACAAAGAATTTAGCAAGCCAAAACTGAAGGCACAGCTGATCATTGGATTCATGGAAATCACAATGCTACCAGGTGAAATCCTGTGGGATTTGGATCAAAGACTGAAGTGCACAATTCGCAAAGAAAACATGAAATTAATAGATGGGAAACACCGTGAATGGTTTGTAGCATCGTTAATACTGCACCTACGGAATGCGTTGTCGCAACAAAGGCTAACAACTCAGGTTGAGGTTTTGGAGGTCGTGATGAGATTACATGAGACTCCGATACAAGATCCTAACCTGGGAGTTTAGTAGATTCATGTCCAGTTGAAAAACTTGTGCCTTGAGATGCAGAGTTTGAAACAAGATAGGACGGCTCGCCCAGAAGTGCACGACAAGGTATGGTGCATAAAATGCAAGGGCCAGGGGCACGACAAGGACCACTGCCCAGTGTTTGTGAATTACCTTGTTGGAGGAGGGCCGATGCCACTAAGACTGGAGGCACAAGTATGACCAAGTGCAGTGCCTGAGTTATGGTGTGTGATTTGTTAGATAGTAGGAAATCATGCTACAGATAACTACCATCTATTACAGAAGTATACGTAGAATTCACAGTAGTTGTTCTATAATTTCTGCAGGTTAGTAGGACATGATGAGCACATGTAGAAGTTATGAACTGATGATGGATCAGAAACCTACCTATAGAGTTCAAGCTGAAACACGGGCCCTTGATCAAAACACAGTAATGGCACGCATTGGATTTGAAGGGCACATATGAGGCCAAGGTGGAGTGGGACCAGGAAGAGGTCGAGGACAGTTGATATGTTACAATTACGAAGGGCCAGGGCATTATGCCTGCTATTGTATGAATCCAACACGACCATCATGCTTGTATTGTACGTTGTTTGATCATGAGATAGAGGAATTTCCAACATTCATAGCGAGGTTGCGCGATAAAGGGGAACTCCAACCTCCCCCGACTTAGAACCTGCAAATGATGAGGTCTAACCCATGCAAGGAAGACCCTAGTATAACTATCATGCTCCAGAGTGGTATTATGAGAAGGGATGAAAAAGGAAAGTAGCATGAAGAAAGTACTTGGGTTCACAAGGCTCCAATGAAGGAACTAGAATTTGATTTGGAGCACACTAAGGATACCTTCATGGAAGCTAAGAGGAGCTTCGCTGATGCCTCCACTTCAGGAAGTAAAGATAGACTGGTGCCAGAGATGAAGCCATTGGTGCTCACTATGTTCTTGGAGACATGCATGAAGCTGCTACGTGACAAAAAAACTATAATTTGGTTGCAAGAACTCATAGCTAGATGCGTTGGGACTGCACCAGGAGAACCGCGTGTAGTCTGGAAGCTCGAGAAGCACATGACGCGAATAGGTAGGGAGATGAGATTGGCCGCACAGATCAAGGAATATGAGATGGACCAAGTGATTTTGGACCTAGGATCAGATGCGAACGTCTTGCCAAAGTAGACATGGGAGTGCATGGGGAGGCCTACATTGCAATGGTCCCCTATCCAACTGTGAATGGCAAACCAGCAAAAGATCCTACCTATGGGGAGATTGCAGGGAATCATAGTAGATATTGAAGGAGTGAGTGCGCTAACAGATTTCAAAGTGATAAATATTGTTGATGACAACAATCCCTATCTCACACTATTAGGAATATATCAAGTCACTAACATGAATGGAGTACTAAATCTAAAGAACCACAAGATGGTCATTGAGAAAAATTCAATGCGCAAAGTGGTACCTTTAGATCATGTAGAAGGATTGCGCTACACAGAGCCAGTGCATGACAATGACAGTGACGACGATCTGGACTTCATCTACAAAATAACCACATGGGAGCAAGATTGGGTAAATCCAACTGCGAATGGTCGAATCTCTTGGAAATGTGAAAGCTCCTGCACATCAGATTCTGATGAGGAGATAGAGCTATGGCATAACCAATTACATGAGTTAACCATGCTCAACTATAACATGATGACAAGGTCGCTACACTGCATAAAAATAGAGGTAAGAGATCTTCCTACGTATGATGGGTTAAGCGAGGTGGATGACTTCCTGAAAAAATTTGAAAAGGAAGTACCAGAACAACAACGTTTTGATGCTTTGAAATGTGTACTATGTGATACACCCGCAAGATTGTGGGGTATGCACCAAATAAGTTTTGAGGATTGGAACGAATGCAGAAGGATGATGCTCATGCAGTTTGGGAAGCCTCAGATGTGGTTAAAAGACAACTGTGATGGACGATATGATCCACATGTACACCTCACAAAATGGGCAAAGTTCTATGGGGAAGAGCCACAACCCAAGTGGGTGCACCCATGAATTGCTATATAGAAACGAAGCTCTGTCATGCCACAAACGAATGGGATATCCTTCACAAAGGATTCCTGTTAACCTTCACATTTGAGGATCATTGGTGGGATATTGTTGATGATGCGCTACAAGCAGTAAAAGAAACTACCTTTAAAAAACCCCAGGAACCAATGGAAGTTCTTTAGCCTGAATGGGCGACCCAACTAAGTTACATGTTAGAGTGTTACAACATAAACATTGAAGAAGATGAAGATCCACGAAAAGTTAACAATCCAGAAACTGAAGGCTATCATGAGGTTCAAGGACCATTGATTGAAGACCTAGACATTACCATGCCAGTCAAAATGAATTAGGTAAACATTGGTACGGAGGTCGAACTGAAGTATGCAGTGCTTAGTAACTATTGGGATAATGCCACGGTGGATAAGGTCACTGAGTTACACTGTGAGTACCAAGACTTATTCTTGACCAAGATCACAAACTTAAAGGGGACCATTGGTGATTTAGGGATGATGAAGATCACCCTAAAACCTGACACGAAGTAGTCTAAGTAGAGGCCTTACCATTTGAATCTGAAGTACAAGGAAAAGGTCTGCGTAGAATTAGACAAAATTCTTGCAACTGGAATTATTGAGCTAGTGGAAGAATCCAACTGGGTAAGCCTTATGGTAGTGCAGGAAAAGAAGCAGAAGGGTGAGATAATAATATACGTGGACCTTAGAAAATTGAATGTTGCCTCTGTGCATGACCCATTCCCAACCCCGTTCATAGATGAAGTATTGGAAAATGTCAATGGGAAAGAAGCATATTATTTCACTGATGGGTTCTTAGGGCACCACCAAATCAAAAATCATGCTATAAAATAGGAGCAAGACCACCTTCATGACTGAGTGGGGCTACTTTCAATACACGATCATGCCATTTGGGTTAAAGAATGCTCTATCCATTTTTTCGAGCATAGTTGTTGCCACATTCCAAAAATATATCCACAAATTCCTTGAGGTCTATATGAATGATTGGACTGTATTTGGATTGGTTAAGCACCATGTAGCAAGCTTACGCTTGATGCTGGATACTTGTAGACGACACCAAATTACGCTAAACCTTAAAAAGTGTATGTTCCTTGTTCCCTTTGGGAACCTGTTGGGACATGTGGTCTGTAAACAGGGACTAATGGTAGACCCCGTGAAGATTGCAGTAATTCTGAATTTGGAAGCACCACGAAGTGTTAAACAGTTGCGTGCTACCTTGGGACATACGAGGTACTACAGGAAGTTCATCAAAAGCTATGGCTAGATCACATTCTGTTGGAATGATGATTGCATGAAGAGCCTAGATGTATTAAAAGAGACACTGGCCTCCGCCCCAAACCTGGTCTTCCCAAAATGGGATGTGGAGTTTCATGTCCATGTTGACGCATCATGTATAGCGTTGGGAGTGGTGCTCACACAAGAGGGTAGAGAGGGCTTGGATCACCCTATCATGTTTGCAAGTCAAAATTTGTCCAAAGCGGAAAAAAACTATTCGACAACCAAGTGCGAGGGGTTGGCTATGATGTACGCACTCCAAAAATATCGTCACTATTTGCTTGGAGGATATTTCAATATGTCTACAGACCATTCCACGCTAAAATACTTGGTCAATAACCCTGTGTTGGGGGGGTGCATATGTAGGTGGATCTTATTGTTCCAAGAATATGATTTTGAAGTTGTGGTAAATCCTAGACGCGTGAACGCAGGACCGGATCACTTGTTGCGTATTGAGACGGGTGAGGAACCTACTAGTTTGGAGGAAGGATTTCTTGACACAAACTCTTTGCTCTACACATCGTGGACATGCACTTTGAAGATATAATCCAGTTTCTGACAATAGGGACTATGCCGAAGGAATACTCCGTCCAACGGAAGAAGGAATTGGTGGTGTGTGCGGTGGATTTTTCTGTCATTTTGGGGCACCTATACAAGATGGGAAATTATGAGATACTACGAAGGTATGTACCTGAATTTTAACAAAGTCGGATCCTCATGAAAGCACATGAGGGCACTGTAGGAGGACACTATGTAGGATGAGCGACTACAGAAAAGATTCTCCATGCAGAGTTGTGGTAACCAACCCTTCACCAAGATTCAAAAACACACTGCAAGGCCTGTGATACATTTCAATGGATAGGTAAACCGTCGCAGAGGAATGAGATGCCTTTGAATCCATAAATGATGTTGTAGCCCTTCGAAAAGTGGGCAATTGACTTTGTAGGACCTATCAAGCCTCAGGGAAAAACAGGTGCGTGATACATCATCACCGCGATGGAGTACTTGATTCATTGGGTGGAAGCATAGCCGATCAAAAACTACATGACTGCCACAGCTACGAAGTTTCTGTTTGATCATGTGTTGACTTGATTTGGCTATTCGAAAATATTAATGAGTGATCATGGTACACATTTCTCGAATGAAACCATCAGCACGCTAACAAGAGTGTGAGGTGTATCATCAGAAAAGCACACTGTGTCACCCACATGCCAATGGGATAGTAGAAACATTCAACAAAATACTAGAGACTGCGCTAACCAAAGTATGCAATGTGTAGCAGAGCAATTGGGACCTGTGCATACCTGTAGTACTATGGGCTTATAGGACAACATGCAAGAAACTGATAGGATAGACACCTTTCCGATTAGTTTATGGCATGGAAGTTGTCATGCCAATGGAGTATATTGTACCTAGTATGTGCATAGCAGCGCTCACAAGTATGATGAACCGTGAAGCCATGGAAGAAAGGCTTGCACAGTTGTAAGAACTCAAGGAGGAACAGTTCCTACCTGGCTTCCACCAATAGGTGCAAAAGTTGTGTGAGAAGGCATGGCACAATCACCATATGAAGTTCCACACCTTCAAGGTAAATGATTTAGTGTTGTTGTATGACAGTAAGTTTGATAAACTGCAAGGAAAGTTTAGAATGCATTGGCTGGGACCATACGTTGTTAAGGAGGTCATAGATGGAGGCACAGTACATCTAGTCAAACTAAATTGAGAGCCTTTCCTAGGCAAAGTGAATGGCAGCTGCGTGAAGCCCTACACAGGTGGCCGGGCTATCTGACTAACTGGCAGCAGCATAGTATTCGTGCTCCAAGGATCCAAAAAAAGGCATGGGACTATAAACAAATGCAGGGGATACTGTCATAGCTGCAGAGAAGCAGTTCTGACACAGAGGTCTTGAAACAACGTATGCAACAGATCCAATAAGTAGCATCCCAGTGCATCGTTGACCTTGCCACAGCTCAAGAACAGTTGGAGGGACCCTGCACAAAGATCTTTGTGGTTACCAAGTGACTCGAGGGCAAGTCACGATGTTTGTGTTGGGGGCCTGTTGGGCATGGAATCCCCCCAGGGCATGTTTTGGGGGTTAAAGCTCATGTTTTGACTGAATCTTATTATAAAAGCTCCACAAATTACAGGCGTAGGGCATGAAAGTATAATAGATTCACAAGGTTGTCCACCCTACTTTTTTTAATGTAATGTCAGTTGGATAGACCTACCCATGGTCTGTGGACCATGGGATTGTATAAATAGAGTGAGGCTCTAAGTGTAGAAGATAACTAGAAGAAAAGGGATAGATGAGGAGAAGTCTAATGGATTGAGTCATAGTGTAAAGTGTGTTTGTGGGTCATAGAGTAGGAGAAGGCTTTATAGCTGAGCGCGCAGAGGCCTAGTAGTTTGCAACTGAGTGCATGGGCCCCTGCAACTGATTGCATAGGGTGGATCAAGTCTATAACTATTGAAGAATCAATAAAGAGAAGTTTTGCTATAATTTTGTCTATCTTCTCTGAGTTTAATGCATGATTAATATAATTTTCAATTATACTATTTATTTACTGCGCGAACGTATATGCATGTTTTGTATTGTTACGTACAACTTAGGACAATTAAGTAGGTGAAGGTGCTTAATTAACACTAGAAGATAAATAAGATCTTGGATAATAGCTCAGAGCATGGCACAACACCTGTTAGGGCTATGCAAAGGCAGGGTATCAGACCATGAGGAACAGAAGGTGTGAGAAGCCACCTACACATAGAAACAAAAAAAGGACCAGTCGAACCTCTTAGACATCTCAAGGGTGTGGAAACCTGGTTCTATCACCCTCCCATACTACTTCGGGTGAGACCTCAGTCCGCGCTCTATGGACTGTTGTAAAAAGGGCCAATAGTACAGGGATTTTTTGGCTAATTAACTCCAAACCTGGTTCATGCCCCCACAAGCCAACAAATGGTTCCATTTCGAGGACCAGGATCTACATAGAGATGTTTGATGTCATATCACTAGAATCTGACAAAGAAAGGAATTGAAGGGTGATTGGACAGAAAGATTCATGAGTTCATGGCACAGGAAAATAGGAATCTGTGACTATCAAAGGAAAAGTGGTGAGATTGCTACTTGTATATGGAGATCCATGAAATTTTCTTTGCATCTTTCCCTACTGAGTTGTACGAGTGGATCACGAAGCTAACAAATAGCCAAGGAAGGTGTAAACTCAACAAACTTATTGTGTGGACTCCAGAATTGGTGCACAGACTGGAAGCATCGGAAGATAAGATCACGCACACTGTCGATCGCCAGCTTGATTGAATCATAGGAGGATTCATCACCGAATTCACGGTAGATACTTCAATCAGCTATAGTGAGGTAGAACGACGCTTCCTCAAGGAACCACGAGGTAAGTACGTTAAATCTTTGAACAATTCGATTAAAATGATACTGTGCAAAAAGTGGGTTATGCAAATAAATTGATGTTTGGGGTTACGCGGAGTGGAAGAATCTACAAAAATGAAGGTAGCATAGAACTAGAAACTAGCCCCTTGATTTCACCTCGATGAGGGGGCAAAGAAGAGCTCATGAAGGTTTCACCAAGAAGAGTGATCAATCTGATAAGGCGGAGAATTCCGTGCATACCACCCCCACCCACACCACCACCTGTTTCACCATGTTCAGCCCCAATTTTTCCCATACCACCTCCGCCACCACTGCGAAGCAGTATGGCCAGCATGATAAAACTATCAGTGTTCAAGGGAGTAGGGAACAAAGATCCAGGCCAATTTTGGTTCATGATAAAAGCTATATGGGAAGCACAGGGTGTCACAGATGACAATATAAATATGGTAACATTGGTCAACACTCTGCACGATCATGCCTAACCTAGTACATTAAGCATTCCAATGACAATCCAAATGTGGGGATAGCAGATATCCAAGCTGTGCTAAACAAAGAATTCAGAAGACCAAAATAGGAGGCACAGTCGATCATTCGATTCAAGGAAATCACATTGCTACGAGGCAAAACCCCATGGGAGTTGGATCAAGGACTGAAGTGCACAATTCATGAAGCGAACATGACATTAATAGATGGGAAACACCGTGAATGGTTTGTAGCATCGTTAACACTGCATCTACGAAATGCGCTATCACAACAAAGGCTAGCTACTCAGGCTGAGACTTTGGAGGTCGCGATGAGATTGCACGAGACTCCGATACAAGATCCTAATCTTCTTCATAGGATTTTTATGATCCTGAAGAAGGTAACTTGAGGGATTTTTAGTTCAAGAGTGAGAAAAGGTCCCAAAAACGAATGTGCTCACCCAAATTGAAATTTGTCAACTCTACATAAAAACTCTAAAAGATCATCATAGCATAAGTAAAATTTGATAGAATAGTGAGATGTTGCATGTTTAAACCAAAATAGGATTGTATAGCTTCAATTTAAGACTAACTAAAGTGAGTCACACCTCCGAAGTGATTATAACAAGGCTGACATGCCCTCATTTTCATTGTTTGAAGTTTGTGAGAGTGTTATGGAGACAAAAAGGAGCAAAACTTTCTCGAGTGATTGTGAACAATCCAGATGACCATTCAATGTTCCATCAGTTACAAGTAAGAGGATTGATCCTTATCTTGCATTTGAATCCTTAATTTATGTTTGTTGCTAGAAAATTTAGCATCTTATAGCAAACCCTAGGTAGCTTGGATAGGTAACATGATCACCCACATAATGGGGCATGTTAAACTATTAAACTCATTTCTCATGAAGATGAAGGGTGTTAGCATTCTCTATGAGTAAAGTAGGGCCATGTTAGCCACTACTGCAATGATCCTTTCCATAAATCCAACATTATAAAGGATTCTTGCCACCACCCTTGTCCTACTCCTCAAACTAAAAGCCTTGTCCCCTTTTAGATGCATTGAACTTCTTGTGTGGTGATGTATTCTCTTTGTTACCTATGTCCCGAGTTCTTGTTCACTTCTTATCATATTTTCCTTTATTCTTCTCATTACCTTTCCAATCTTTCCTAATCTCAGATATATTCTTCAATTGCTCAAAACAATGGCCTAGATTTTTTATGGATTCCTCCAATGAGCTAGGCTCATCAAACTCGAATACGTCCTTGAATGCTATTGGAAAATCACTGATGAATATTTGAATATGTTCTTTCTCCTCCTTAATATAAGGAAAATATCTCAACAACTTCAAGAATTCACTAGTGTACTCCTCATTGGTCATGGGTCCCATCTTCAACTCATAGAATTATTTTTACCTATCATCATAGTATCTCTGTGATAGATACTTCTTCCGAAAATTCTGTCGAACTCACACGAAGTCAACCCCTCTTCTTGAATTCCCCTGGAATTCTTTACATATTTCCACTAAATGTTTTCATTACCTTTAAGTCTAAACGTAGTTATTCTAGCATTCATCTTCTTTAAGTAATCATGCCATCTGAAGAACTAATTCATCCCAAGAAACCAAGCTTTTGCATCCTGTGATTTCTTCATATATCCATCAAGTGTAGGAGGCTTTAATTTCTTGAGCTCATATGGAAAATGTCCCATACCACTCCTCCTTTAATGATGATAGAGATTGTTGGGGCCTTCATTTTGAATTTTGAAAGCTTTTGAGGATATGAAGAAGGGAAAACAGGTGGCAGCAACAACAGTCAAGTTGCGAAGAAGACGGATGGGAAGGTAAACATGAAAAGGAAGTTGTGGGATGGTTGCAAAAAGGTGTAAGGAGAAAGAAAGGGTAGCCAAGCGGAAAACAAGATGAAAGGCAGCCAAGGAAAGAGACATCCAAATAGAACTGACAGTGAAAAAAATGGAGGAGCATACAAAAGGAGGAGACCGCAAGAAGAGAAGGGTGGGAATAGTTTTGGT
The DNA here is from genome assembly GCA_000404065.3 of Pinus taeda. Taxonomy (NCBI): domain Eukaryota; kingdom Viridiplantae; phylum Streptophyta; class Pinopsida; order Pinales; family Pinaceae; genus Pinus; species Pinus taeda. The sequence continues at coordinate 14,941 of APFE030735019.1, read as the reverse complement.
AAAGGGCGAGTAGCGAGGAGGATGTGAGATAATAGAGTATGAGATCCAAAGGCTAGAGTAGTAAAAGAAAATCCTGAGTTGAGATCTATTAGGAGTCGCGATATTCTATAAGCCTGGTATTTTATGTATTTTTCTATGGCTTAGGCCAAACTTATAATGTATTGAACCTTCTGTTGGACTAATATAAAGAGAAACTAGACATGTTACTTTGTATCATGTGTGTATTTAGTTATGATTCATGGACCCACTAAAAGTTGTATATGTTGCAAATCTAATCTCATGTTAGAGTGAATATCATGTTGATATGTTGTTAGATTGAATATAAGCATTGGGTTGCGTATAGATTAATGGTTAAGATATCCCTGACATTACACTAAACCCTTATTAGTTTCAATCGTGGCACACCTCGGATGAGACTCCTTATCCCTTGGGGTAAGGTGAAAATGTCAACATTGTCCTAGACTATAATGAACAATTGTTGGACCCTTATGCTTGAACTTGGGGTCTACCCTTGATGTCATTTTTGTGCCAAAAAATGGTTCCATTTCCGGGAGCTAAAGTTATAAGGACCTGTTTAGAATATGGTGTTTAGGATATCTAAGAAAGAGGTTCAGGAGTGGTGGGATAAAAGAGTAGACCAGCTTATATCAGAACAAGCTATTTATCGAGGTCAACCTATTGCCAAAGTAAGTAAATATATTTTGTACTCTGAGGTTGAGAGTGACAAATACAAGATATTTTGGTGCAAGTTCCTAGAAGAAATGTATAATTGGTTAAGGAGGTTAAAAGTGTAGAGTCGACCAGAAGGAACAACACCAACCCATCACAAGTGGGTTCCCTCAGACATTGCATCACTTGGACACTTGGATATCGATCTTACAAGGGTAGTATATTTTTGGGTACATACTACAGTAGATGGATGCATAGTCAAGTTTGTAGCAGAGAACTATTAGTCCTTTTCAATGGTGAAAGCAGTTTTCAAGTTAGGATTAAGAGGGAAGCTGGTGAGGGAAGTGTCGTTGCAGATTAAGATGTTCATGGTGGAAGAAGGGCTATTACCTTTACCTACAACAACCATGGTAGTGTAAAAAACCAGTACTGGGTGAAGGGCCTAAGGAGAGGATGCTACTGGTTGGGGAATGTAGATGTTGATGAAGGAATGGATGTAGAAGGATTGTGAAAGGCTAGAGATATTAGAGCACAAAGGAGAGTGCTTCTAGCCAAAAAGTGGTAGCAGAGAGTAATACAAACTCTGAAATAGAGATGGATGGGACCCCACCAAGCAAGAACGGTCTCAGGGGGCTCAAAAGAAGGAAAGAGAATGGAGAAAGATGTAGAACAAGATAGGAATTCTGATTGGAGGAAAAAAATCCAAGATAATGATGGGTGTTAGCTTATAGGGGCTTGGCCTAGGTTCAGAGATGATTTAGCCAAACAAATCCCAGAACTACTGGCCCTTTCAGAAATAGTCTGCAGAACGCTGACTGAGGTCTCACCCGAAGTAGTATGGGAGGGTGCTAGAACTAGGTTTCCACACCCTGGAGATGTCTAATGGTTTTTCTGTGGTTTGCGGTTTGACCCTACGTGCACCTATTGGTACCTCGTAGCCTGTGATGTTGCCTTTGTGCAGCCCTGCTCAAGGCGCGATCCGTGTTATTACCCAAGTTCCTTACTATTAACCCAATATTATCTGATTACTTAACTTATCTCTATGAGCCCAATTATACTTAACAGTTTTTAGTATTCATATAAGTGCGCGTGATAAACAAAAAAATATAAATGCATAAAAAATAATACAAAAGCAGATACACAATATTTGGAATCAAACTTCTCTTTATTATTCTTCTTATTGGGTTACAGAGTTGACTCCACCCTACAAACTCAACTGCAGGGGTCCATGCATTCAGCTGTGAAATCTGCTAGGCCTCTGCACACTCAGTTGCAGAATCTACTAGGCCTCTGTGCACTCAGCTGCAGAGCCTCTTCCGACTACTATGACCCAAGACACTTAGACTTCTTCTCTATCCACTATCTTCTAGACTTCATCCATGCTCATCTATCTCTAATTATCTTTACAACTTAGAGCCTCACTCTATCTATACAATCCCATGGTCCATAGACCATGGGTAGGCTGACATGACATTACATTACATCACAAAACTTAGGGCAGACAAGCCTATAACTCAATGTACATTTTGCGCTCCGTGCCTACAATTCATGGAGTCTTACAACATATTTGAGCAAAACTTAGGCTTTGAGCCCCAAAATATGCTATGGGGGGATTCCATGCCCAACAGGCCCCCAACACAAACACCGTGACTCACCCTCGAGTCACTCTGTTGGCGTGGAGCCCCTCCAACTAGTCCCAAACTACTCGGAGGTCCACAACGCACTGCTTTGCAATTCGCTGGACCTATTGCATTCTTGCTTATAAGCTCTCTGTGTCTGAATTTTGTCTTTACCTCTATACGAGCATCTTCTGCATATTTTTATAGTCTTTTGCCCTTGTCTAACTCCTTGGGTTGTGAAGACTATTCTTTGGCTGGCTAGTCAAAAAGCCGACCCATTCATGTAGGGATTCAAGCGACTGTCATTTACTTTTCCTGGGAAGGGTTATCCATTTAGTTTTACTAGCTAGACCGTGCCTCCGTCTGTGACCTCCTTAACCACATATGGTCCCAGCTAGTGCATTCTGAATTTTCCCAGAAATTTTTCAAACTTACTGTCATACAGCAGCACTAAGTCATTTACCTTGAAGGTGCACAACTTGATATGGCGGTCGGGCCAGGCCTTTTCATGCTGGTTTTGTACCTACTGATGAAATCTAGCCAGAAACCATTCTTCCTCGAGTTCTTCTAATTGTGTGAGCCTTTCTTCCAGAGCTTCGCGGTCAGTCATTCCTTTGAGCACTGATATTCACAGACTAGGTATGATGTATTCCATGGGCATGACAGCTTCCATGCCATAGACTAACCAAAAAGGTGTTTGTCCCATCAATTTTTTGCATGATGTCCTGTAAGCCCATAGCACGGTAGGTACGCGTAGGTCCCAGTCGTTTTGCTATGCATTGGACACTTTGGTCAGCGCAATCTCTAGTATTTTGTTGAATGCCTCCACGGTCCTATTAGCTTGTGGGTGGTATGATGTACTTTTCTGTTGATACACCTGGAACTCTTCTATGAGCGTGCTGATGGTTTCATTCAGGAAATGTGTTCCCCAATCACTCATTAAGATTTTTGAACAGGCAAATTAGGTCAACACATTTTCAAACAAAAACTTCACAGCTGTAGCAGTCATGCAGTATTTGGCTGACTGCGCTTCCGCCCATCATGTCAGGTACTCCGTCACGATGATGATGTAGCATGCGCCTATCTTTCCCTGAGGTTTGATCAGTCCCACAGAGTTGATTGCCCATTTTTCAAATAGTTGCAATGTCATTTGTGGATTTAATGGCATCTCGTCCCTCCATGATGGTTTTCCAATCCTTTGACATATATCGTAGGCCTTACAATGCACTTTCGAATCCTAATGCAGGGTTGACCACCATAACCCTACGCGAAGAATCTTCTGTGCAGTCAAACGTCCTGCATAGTGTCCTCCTGCAGTGCTGCTATGGGGTAAAATGCACGGGATGAAAACTACCCTCGAAAGTCTTCCCAGGACTTCCAACAGACCGTAAGGTTACCTGCAAAAGGTACCTATTACACACATGTTCATCTATCTGACATATATTAATAGGATATGGGGAAAGGATCACTTTTGGTTCTTTCTAGGTTCGCTTGGGGATATTTTTGCGGTAAGAATAACTCGTCCTGACCGACTCCAAGATGATTCCTGCAAAAAAGAACAAAGCAAACCAATCATAGCATATACTTTTGGCAATTAATGAAAGAATCTGTAACAAACATGTATAAATGTGTAACTTATCTACTCAACACAACAAGCATCAAAATGAACAAATAAATGCATAATATCACCGACACTTCGAGTAGTGGAACACAACCATAGTCCTATATTCAGAAAAGTGATTACAACAACCCTGTTGTATCATCCTTCCTTATCCCTTCTTCCTCTCTCTATCTCCTTCTTTCAACTAGCTCCTTCAAGAATATGACAATATCACAACAGCACCATGTACTATCCTTCTAAATGCTCTGACCCTTGTGCAATGGCCCTCTCATTGCTTATATAGCAATCAATTTAGGGTTTCCCAACTCTACCTATAGTTCATTTGGGTAGAAAACATGAACCTGCCTCATTTACTAGCTTTTTCCCATTTGCCTCTGTTTCAAGAATAGAATTTCTCCAAATATCTTGATTTTTGGAGTTTCCCTACTTTTCTTGCACAAATTTAGGAAAATAATATCTAGATATTTAATGGAAGATTCATCAGCATAACCACTTGAGCATCACTAAAGTTCACTAACGCTCCCCCTGGTCTAACAACAAGAGTTAGCAGGTTGACTAACACTCCTTTATGCTTGTAAAAAAGCTTTATAAAGCAGGTTGTCAGTGTACAGAGAGAGTTAGTGTGGATTCTGGGCCTGCAACTATGGTCATTCTTTCAGTCATCTTGTCTTTCTCCTCTGAGTTGATTAGGAGGTCAATTTGTCCTATAACAAATGCCCCCTAAAGTATGAGATTAGAGGCAGAGACAATGGCCAAAATACTTTATTAAAATACTATAGTTTCCCGTCAAAATATTTTTAGAGAGAGAGAGAGAAGTTTCGGGCGATAAGGAAAACCTGATACAACAAAAGTACATATATATGAATTGCTAAAATCATGTCCTGAGTCAAGCATTCCCATGCTCAATTGCTATGTCAGAGTAACTTTCTTCTCAGAAATATAAAAATGTTGGCCGCCAATATGGCACAAGGCAAATCGAGTGTCATAATAGATTATCCTGAAATGGTTGTCTTCAAAGAACAATATCGTAGTTTGGGACAGGAAACAAGGCTGAATGATGCAAGCCTCTACCCAAGGTCTTGATTCCTGCTTCACCGAACCACATAGATCAGTACATGTTATAAAATGAGTTGACGTCGAACATGCACAAAATCATCTGATTACCAGACAATAATGGAGACTGTTAATAGATGTGAGGAAGGCCATTGATAATGGTGATGGTCTCTAAGATGCACAATGCAAACTAGTGAGTGTGAAAGATTTTTTGTCATCGCACACTCGTAGAATCACTTAAACAGGAGCCAATGGTGAAAACCCGTGATCAAGCACAAGGTAACCGACCACTAATATCTGCAAGCACCAAGGCACTGAATGTGTTTCTGGGTTATCTTCCTAGATAGAGTGTTGAAGTCGATAGGAAGGAACCTATCGAAAGGTAGGCAATGAAGTGTCCTACATCAGTCAACACAAAACCGGACAAGGATGATTTCGTTTTCTGAAGAATCTTTTTAGCTTTTGGGTCTAAACAACGGAGGGCATGATGAAAGGATATGTAGGGTCAGTTGATCAAGGAAACAAGTAGGGACCCTTGAACAATAGAAGGCATGACAACGGTTTTAACTAGACAACACTAGACTCATGAACACTAAAAGTGTTTAAGATATGTAGATGCAATGGCATCATGGTATATAGGCTAAAATCTCATAGGTTGGTAGGTTTCATATTGAGAGGCTATAAAAATGACGGTTTATCCGAGAGAGTGCCATGTTCAAGGAACTTTTGCTGCCAAACCAAGCTTTAGGATATGGTTGTATCTCCACTTTCCCCATCTGATTTTTAATGAGTCTAGACGGGTAAACTCATCGATATTTTCATGTTTAGAGAGTCCGAAAAGGATCGAAAAAGGAACGACTCTTTGCCCTATCTGCTTAGTTTAATGAGTCCAGACAGGCAAACTCATCAATTTTTTCATCTTTTAAGAGTCCGAAAAGTATCATAAAAAGAACGAATCTATACATTGTTTTTGTATTTAAAGAGTCCAGACTAGACAACTTGGTGATCTTTTCATCTTTAGAGAGTCTACAAAGATCACAAAGAGAGACTCCATGGTGGTCCCTTTGTCATAGTTATTAAACGGGTGCGACAAAAGGTTAATAGTATACTTGTATTGGTTACTTTTCCATATTTAATCTATTGGACCCGGATAAAGAGAAACCTTTTTCCAATAGATGTTGACCTCATTTTGTTACGAGTATGAGGCGGTGGACAAAACTCGTGTTTTATTGTGACACTTTAATGAGTTCAGTAACAAAAACTCGGGATTTTTCATCTTTTAACGAGCTTGAAAAAAGTACCTGAAAGAATGCTCGGGTCATCTTTAGCATGTTTAACGAGTAGCAAGACACAGCTCAGGATTTTTTCAGTTTAAAGAGCGAGAAAAAAGTGCCTAAAAAGAATGCTCCATTGGTCTTTTTCAGTTTATGAGCTGGAACTAGATCAAAAAAGAGGTGCTCAGAGCATCGTTTGCATATATATAATGAGTGCAAAGGATGAAAAACTCAAGGAATTTTATATTTTTTAAAGAGCAATAAAATATCCCTAAAAGTGCTTTACGGGTTGTGGTATATATGTTTAACGATCTCTACTACAAAAAATCGGAGGTGTTTATATTTTTTAAAGAGCGACAAAATGTCTCCAAAAGTGCTCTATTTATCATTGCATAGATTTAACGAGTGCAAGGACAAAAGCTCGGGGATGTTTATATTTCTTAAATAGAAATAAAATATCCCTAACAGTGCTCTAGAAAGTCTTGCATGCAAATTTTACTGCTTTTCATTCCTGAAGTACTTTCATCAAAAGCAGTAAAAAAGAAGCAATTCCTATTATCTGGGTTCATGCATGATAAAAAATCATGTAGAATGGACCATTTCCTCTTTAATGATTTTCAAAAGATCATGTCTCTCAAATTTATATAAAGAGATGCTTTGAGTTTTCACATGCATCATTTTCACTATTTTGAAGTTTGTGAGAGCTAGTTGGAGCTAAAGAGGAGCAAATTTTCTACGGACCATTGCAGGAGATCCGGGCAACCATTTGACATACCATCAGTCCCAGGTGAGAGCTAAAAACTTTCTCTATGCTTTATTAAACCCTTTTTATCAGTTTTGTGCGTGGAAATTTGCATATCTGAGGTGCCCTAGAGCCATGTTTGTGCACTAATGCCCTCCAGCAGGCCAGTAGGGAGCATTAAACACTATGTATGACCCATGGGAGGGCGTTAATCCTCCCTGTGCAGCACTGGGAGGGGTGTTAAGGTAGTAGGGCACATTTGAAACCCTCATGCAGGGATTCCCTAAGTGAGTTTACCCCATTTTAACTGATTTTAGGGTTATTTTGTGCAGGTTTTGAGTTGAAATGACTCACCTATGGAGAGAATGGGCCCATGATAATGAGGAATTGCTTATGTGAAATGATCCAACTTACATACTTGCATTGCACCGCTACAGTTTGTTAAAGTATGCAAGGCTAGAGCTAATGAAAGGACAGGAGGAGCTACTGAGATGGATCATACAGCGTTGGGATGAACATGAGCAAGTGTTCAGGATTGGAGATCAAGAGCTGGAAATTGACTGGGATTACCTTTACTTTTTGATTGGTTTGTCATGTCGTGGGGAACATGAAAAATTTACCAGTGGCAAGTCAGATCCACGATCTACATTAGAGCTAGTAGATATCTACTACATCCCTGGGAGTGGACTAGTCAACAATAGAGTCCCAATAGAGAGGATTTGATCTTGGTCTATGAGGGCAGTTTTATGGTTGATCGTGAGTTTGGTGGGGTCAAAAAGTCCCCACGTAGCAACAAATACCCAAATGTTGCTTGCCATTGACTATGTCCAGCCCCAGATGTTCAACTGGTGTGAAGCAGTGCTTCTCCAATTGAAGGCAGAATTGACAGCATGCAAGTCCCGTACCTAACATAGTTTTGGGTACGGTACTATCATAGTCTCATTTATCCTTGAGAGGGTACCTGTCATGTGCCCATGGGTGAGCTCAGGTCCCTTTGATCCGAGGGAGCCAAGGTAGGGTCGCTGGTCATCACTTGATCCTCGCATAGGAGGAGGACCACTCCGGCACTTTTTTGACGAAGAATTCTTCCAGTGGCTTCGCAGCCAGATCGTGATTGTTGATGACTATGCCTATGAAGGCATGGACTTTACCGGTGACCTAGACTTGATGCTACCGCCTGGGACCAATTGGGGTCCTCAAGGTGAGAATAATGTTGATAGTACTTAAGTATTTTGTACTTTTGAATGCATATGTAATGTTTTTTAATGATGAGATAAGAACTAACTTGAAACTTTTATGCTTAACACAGATGTGGTGCTAGTATGACCTGAAGGAAAACCTCACTATGTGCAGCGAGGCGGCCAACTACATGTTGGAGTGGGTGATGGCAACAGTCTCCACGAGCTTCTGAGGAACCTAGAGGGTTTGACTATGGGTTTCCCTCCCCTTCCTATGAGGGAGATTCCTACTCATATGCAACGACACACCGTTGGTGTACCTGAGTAGTTTTGGTTCCTCTTTGGAGGGTAGCTAAAGCTATTTTAGATTTTCTGGGGCAATAGGCTCATTTTAGCAGGTGTTCTAGCGTAGCCATATGAGCATTTATAGTTGGTCTTTGAGCCATTTTGTACTTAACTCATCCAAGTTTTGGAATATTTTTGATGTAAAAAACTAGATTTCTATCTATATATACAGATATTTTTGGTATTTTTGGTGGTGTAAATGTGTTTTAAAAAAAATAAGAATTGTGACAAATTTTTAACTTTAGTAAATGTTTTTACTTCTCATGCATGCTATTATAACAAATGTGACAAATGGCAATCTAATACATAGTTAGCTAACGAATCGGTGACAGTATTTAATTCTTGAGGAACATGCACTTATGTGATTGTGACAAATTAGCATTCCAAGAGGCATACTCTTAGATAGTTACGTAACAAGGTTGGATTATGGACGTGATGATTGGTCAATTGCATAAAAACTAGCTGGGAGTCTAACCTAACCACCAGATTAGAGATGCCCCTTGATGACGATTCCACAAGAAGCGAAACGTCGGACATGTACTTAGCAATGTTGTTGGTGGCAGTACCAAGAAAGACTCCCCTGGAGAGAAATAATTACAACTCGGGTGTATAAATGACGCAAGAAGCTAATGCAATGTGCCATGTGTGATGACTGGCACCATCCGTGTGTCCTACGTATGCTAGGGGCAACGACGACATCTACATTGTGAACATAATGCATGAGACATGTACTCCACTAAATAACAAAACAATCCAATCACATCAAAAAAGGTAAACAAAGCTTATGAATACATAAAATTACAAAGCACATTCCCAGCACGACACTAGGCACAATACTTTTTCAGATAGAGTTTGTATGTGGGCTCTTTGAGTGGGTTTCTATCCCAGTCTTGTAGTTCATATGCCCCTGAGGGGAGGACTTTAGTTATGACATAGGGACCTAGCCAAATGGGTCCAAGCATGCATGCCTCCAAGATATTATCTTTTGGATGATAGATTGATATGAAATCACCCTCTTGGAAAGAAGAAAACCTAACCGCTTGTGCAAATCTGGCTTGTACCCACTCCTTGTGAGCTGCGAGTGCTAAATCAGTGGCTCTACAGGTTTTATCCAGTTGTTTGAGGTATAGTAGGTGTTCTTCTTTGGCAGTAGGGCCGGGCATGGGTTCAAAGGCTATATCAAGGGAAAGAAGTGGCCACCCATTCCATTTTGCCTCGTCGTAAGTTGGATCTCAAGCACGACAAATGATGGGTTAAAGTCGGGCACTTCCTCCTTAGACGAAACAAATTCTTCATGGAATTCCTCATGTAGGCAGGTGGAGTTTGCAATTTCCTCAGGACTACAATCTGTACTCATTTGGATATCTTCCATGGCGCCTGTCGTGACTGAAATATCTATGGGAATTGACCTAGAAGTGTCATCCATATTTTCTTCCAGCCCATAATTTTGGATTCTTGTATAGGGTGGGGAAATGATTTCGTTTATGTCAGAGGATAGGACTTGAAGAGGCATCATGTCTGAATCAGACGTTGGACCCCGAATATGCCATTTCTCCCAATTTTTCTCTCCAAAACTCATGATTTCTCTAACAGCTTCGTCCGTTGAGGGGAGTTGATCGCATGGATCTAAAGGAAGAGCAATTATGGGAAGGGGGGTGGTACCGTCGGCAATGGCCAACTTGACCAGAGATGTGGATGCTAATTGAATGCCTTGGTAGTCTGATTCAGCTGATGACAACAGCATTTGGTCTCTAAATATGTTAAGGTCTGAAGGCACCATTAGGATCTAGGGGTCAATCAGTTCATGAGGAATTGATGAAATCATGTTGATCGATTGTGGAACCGGCGGTGACGGAAGAGGAAAAAAACCCATTAGGGAGGAAGCCTTCAATAGACCAGTATTGATACTGACAAAACTGCCATTTACACCTTCTACTGGGGGTACGGAGCCGTGTGGTAATGGTGAATAATCAAAGGTGTAGAAAGATAGCTGATCCACTATTATGACCTTTCCATCCAAAGGAAAAAGGATGATATGAAATACTATGGATATGACAGTTGTCATGGCATATGTCCAACTGTGACCTAGCAACAGATTATAGTCGAGTTTTCGGTCTACGACTTCTGCATCCACCGTTATGGTTTTCCCAACCAAAGTGATGGGAAAATTGGCTAAGTATCCTTTTGGGAAAAAGGTGTGGATGTTGAAATATTTAAGGGAGTTCGACAGTGGTGAGAGGGTTGGGGAACCCAAGGCGAGCCAACATGAAGCCGACATGACGCAGGTTGAAGCACCTTCGTCGATGACAGTTCGATGTATACCTTTCCCTTTTGAAGTGATATGCATCTAAAATGCATATCACTTGTCCATGTTGAAAATGGAAAGCATGGAATCCGTAGGGTCAATACCCCCGATGGTCGAAAGCAAAGCTTTCATTTGGCTGGGGCATGTTTGTAATACTTCGAGCACCAACATGGCCGACGGTGCTTGCACCAAAACCTCTATAATGTTGTAGTGTTGGGCAGCATGCACAGATGTGTTGTGCGTCGAAGTACCCCTTTGGGGGGTTGAATTACAAAGTCCTCAACTGGCCTTTCGATTCGTAAATTGTTGGGCGGCGATGGGTTTTGACCTATAGATGATTTTGTTGCCGGAGTGACAGGAGCTTCATAAGATTTGGCTTTGGTTTTTAGTTCTACCCTTTCAAATGTGTAAACGGTAGAACTTCCTTCACCAGCTGAAGGGTGTTGCGAACCATTGTTGCCCCCTAATGTCGGTGGTGGTTAGTTGGCAACAAGATGTTACTACTTTTGATTAGGAAAATGATTTCTAAGGATAACAGGTGCCTTACCAGAATCTTTCTTGGTAAGGTTATCCATGCGTTCTTGAAGACGTGGACAACACCATGTTACGTGATCTTCAAGACAGAGTTTGCATGAATAGTTGGTGCCTTTATCCGTTTCAGAATCAGTAAGCACAGTGGCCTTTTGTCTTGGGTTGGGCTGCTTAGATGACTGCTCCTCAGAAGGAGCAACCTTGTTCTGTCTCTTCTTGTTTTTGCTACTAGATTTCTATGTAGACTACACAGAGTTAATTGTAGTGGCAGGAAGAGCAGTCGTTTTGGTAGAGGGGTCCACTACCAACTTGGCAATGGACCCACTAAGTTGTTTTATAGTGCCCGTGGAGGTTGCACTGACAATCCCGTTGGCATGAGCTTTGGGGTGTTGAGTGGTGGGAGGATTAGGGTTACCGGGAGCATAGGGGATAATGTCGTAGAGAGTGCTAGACTATGAATAAATTAAATCCAAGTGGTGAGCATGACTTATGGATTTGTCTTCTGTGGCTGCACCACCTAGAGTGACATCTCTAGTGATTTGTGGGAGAAATGACTTACATAACTAGTCTGTTAAGAGAAAATCAGGGATGGGAGCTTTGACTAACTTTTGCCTACGTCTCCATTCATGGATATGATCGGAGATGTGGGTGGCGGTATCCTGACGAAACAAAGTAAGGAGATCCATCCCTGTCTCATAACGGATAGGTAACTGAAAGTGCTTTAGGAACTCCATCGCTTTAGCGTCAAAGGTGTTCACTGACGCACATGGTAACTCAATATACCACTTTGCAGCATTTCCAGTGAGGGTGCAGGGAAAAAGACACAACCAGACACTGCCATCCACCATGGAGTTGGAAACACACCATAGATGGTAGGTGGTGACATGAGTGCCTGGATCCTCCCCTTATTTTCCGTCGAACTTAGTAATATCCACCAGTATTTTATGTCGGATCAGCGACCATTGTAGGTTATGGTAGATGGGGTCATCAGTCAACTTGTATAAGTTAGGGATATCCAATGTTGCCAAAAAAGGCAAATTGTTGGGTGCCCCCGAATCAGACCATTCTGATGACGGATGACCTGAGGAGCTCTACACTCCTCCCATCGTTTGGTTCCACATGGTGTACATGGGCTGCATGGTGTAGTAGTTTCTTTGTGGTACGATGTTGTAAAGTGGATTACCATGAGGATTTTGATACTAGGGTATGAAGTTTCCCCCAGTACAAGCGATGCCCCCTTGACTCATCTGAGTTTGTGAGTAGGGTGTCCACATGGATTGGGTGGGGATCCCTTGTGCATTCCCAAACGACACTGAACTAACCATATGGCTTTGATTGACGGAGGGAAAAGTCATGTCAATCAGCGACTGTCCATGCATACTTGAGAACGGCGGTGGGACTGTGAGATTTCCTGCCAGCATGTGCATAGTGGGAATTGCCTAGATATCTAAATGTAGGGGCTAGAAACATACATTGGCAGCCGACCTTGGTGTTGGTAAACTGGAACAGCACCCATAGTGCCACATTGAGTGTTATATGGAGCACTATATGTGGCACTAGTTGAAGGTATGATTTGGCACACCATAGGAGTGGAACCTGGCATCTACTAGGTTCCACTGATAGAAGGTGTTATGTGAGTTGCAGTACCTAGGACAAACAGAATTGCGGGGTTCCACATTGCTGGTGTTGTGATGACCGTCGACTGGGGAGGTGGTAGAGGACTCACAATGTCTCTATAATTCCACAACCCTTGAGGTGTCAGCTGAATAGATGGGAGAGTTCCTCCCAGGGAAGAGTGAAGTACTGGTACGACGGGAGTAATAATAGGATTTGACATATTTGTAAGCAGAGTGTTAAAATGACAAAGAAATCCTTCTGTGAAGAAATCCTCCAGCAAATCAGAGTCATCGGTCGTCCAGAATGATCCCATGTGCAATTTAGGAGACTGATTCCTCGAAGATGAGGAAACCGAATCAGTGGATCTCAACAGATCCTCCACAGTGAGTGGGGGAATTCTTAACAACCGTCTGGATTGACAGTGAGGGTTAGATGTAGCCACAATGACTGGTAAATTTATCGGATAAATTTTAAGGTGATATTCTTTAAGTCTCAAAAACAATAGCACTCAGGTACCTAAAAAGAAAAAATACACTAAAAATGACAATCAACAAACAAAGTGAAATTACCTTGTCTGATAAACACCGATTACTGGAGATGAAACCCAGTCTCTCAATGAGTAATAGAGAAGGATGGCCAAATGTATGGTTACGGTTACTTTTGAGCTTCACCTGAACATATTGAGGGGCCAAGTACTCTCATGAAGACAAGCACCCTCCCAAAAAAAGGAAGACAAAGTAGGTCCGTCCATTTGCGGTACCAGGACAGCCCGTCCCAGTCACCTTAGGTAAGTACCTAGAAGTATTGGCCACTAGAGATACCTCAAATCATAGACATTACTAGGGGGGACATAGTCATAGACAACACGCTGTGTGGGTAGGATACCTGAGTCCCCGACTCAGTTCCGAAATCCTCGAAGGGACCCCCGTTACACAGAATGCCCAAAGGAGTTGTAAAAGAAGGTGGGCTACCTTCGATTACAATCTGATCTTGTCTCGTATTTCACTCCATTGTGAGTGGAGTAGCCCTGGTAATATGAGTGCAGAAGGATTTTTCACTCTTTAATGACACTAGTTTGATTTTCAACCTCGGGTAGTTGACTCACTCTCTTATCCGAAGGTCCTAATCTATCTAATATTGGTTTTCTCTAAAAAAGAGTATCTGATTGATTTTAGTGTAAATTTTAGTGTACTTTCTTATTTTTCTTGAGAGTGAGTGTTGATGTATGAATATGATGAGACTCTTGACTCAATAAACCGTGCAGAACAATGCTTTGAAAAAGAAAAATTCAATTTCTTATGCAAACAAGTCTTATTCTACACATGTATCATTTCACATATTCATGTATTCGTCAGTGCATCTAAAGTCATTCAATACTTTGCATAACTGAAGGTTCCTTTTCTCAATATTCCCTAACAACTATTGAACCAAAACAAAGCAGCCTACAACTATTTCGACAGAAGGAGATATATAGTTTATCATCTTTTCTTTCAACAAAAATGACTTTTATGAGAGAAAAAATAAAACATTTTCTTAAAAAATAAATTTAAGACACCAAATTTGTTAGCATGATACTATTGTAGATCTTAATTTAGCCCTTGGGAAAAGTTTCCCCTCCTTTTGGTCCACCAAATTTCTTGAAAAACTTCGAAATGGGAGACTAACGCTTTGTCTATGTGTAAAAAAAGCTTTAGTTTGGCCACTAACGCTCCCTTTGCACAGTCAAAGAGCTTTATAAAGATTTGTGTAGACCAGCAACTTGCGTTAGTGAGGGAAAGAGCTCAAGAAGTGGGCTTTTGGGATCAGTTTTTGAAGAGAAAGAAACTTTGCAGGATGCGACAAGTTAGATATCAAAGAAGGATATGAAGAAGCGGGAAGCTCATAGAAGAGAGAAGAGATCTGAGTGTTGTGTGTGGAGCATGATTGTTAAGAGGTCTTTGTTTTAGCCGGATGTATTCCCTAGGAATTTTCTACACCCCTCCACGCG